>JAODUI010000025.1:8568962-8596108 GCA_027563995.1 Papilio gigon
TCGTGGAGGCTTGTTATAAGCTCGGTGATTGGTCCTGCTCGTCCTTTGTCTTATCTAATTATTTAGATAATTACATTATACAGTAACTACGATGACATACCGCGAGATCCCCTGACGCACCAGTCGCTGCAGGCGCCGCGCAAGACCCTCGACGTACAGCAGTCGACCGGTGGCAACACCCAGCACATCGTGCTCGGCTCGCTTGGCGGCCATGACGCTAAGATCACGCAGAAAAGTTCCGAGCGGCCCGACGAGAGCAGGACGTATCAGCCGGGGGAGCGCGTGCCAGGCACAGGTGGGTACACCATACCGGCGGGCTTCACGGGCAGCGTCAAGTCTGTCGCCTCCAAGGGGAAAACGTACGTGGTGGGCTCGCGGGAGTCGCCGTCGCAGGCGCAGACGGTAACGCTTACGCCCGGCAGTGGACGCGTGCGGTACGCGCCGGCGGCAGGCTACGGGCGCGTGGGCGCAGGCCAGCTGCGGTCGCTGACGCGGCCCCGCGACGAGCGCTACGTCACCGTGTCCAAGTCGGTGACCCGCGACATGGACGCGGACGACCACGTCCGCAAACAGTACTCGCACTCCTACTACACTAAGTCCTCGTCGTGCGGCTTCTTCACCTTCACTTGCACCATGGTCAGCGGCGCCGAGGGCAAGAAGAAGGTCTGTCGCCCCAAGATACCCACCAACCCCGACGGCACTCCCATCAAGTGTTGACATTGTACATTTTATGTTTGAACCAGTCATCTAAAGTTTAGTTCTAAAAATATTTAGGTAATAAGTAGTAGGTATTATTGTATAATTTTTGTAGCCAATTAAAATATTCGAATAAGCGTAACAATTATTGGACATGTCAATGTTGTGGACGGTTTAAATAAATGAATACGTAAACAAAACACCAGTTCAATTATATTGCCTTAACTATAAACAACGAGAACAATAAAACGCACGAAGGGAATTAATAAGATTTATTCATATATAATTTAGGTAGATTTATGTATCGTTTCAAATATAAGTTTATGGACCACACAGATAAGTGAGGTGGACTACGGCGCGTGCGTAGTCGCCCCCTCTCCCTCCCCCTGCTCCCGACCTCGCCCACTATATTATAATAGAATATCGAATAAATTTCATTTGGTACTTTATTTTGCCATCATTCGACTCTATACATTAAAACTAGTTGTAGGAATAGGAACAACAGACGTGGCACAATCATCGTGTTTCATTCAATCTATCGATTGACAAAAAACCTTAATAACAAATGTGCACAATTAAATAAATACTTTTGCAATTGTCAGAACGTACCGAACATGATCTCACCGAATCTGACTCATAGATGTCGCTAGGTGCGCTTCGAAAATTCTATTTAAAAATTACATTATAATAGCAAAAACTATTGATAATAATATATTTTATATGAATCGAATAAATCTCAATTTACACAGAAATATCCCTTATGATGGGTGTCGGGAGTCGAGGGGAGGGGCGGGAGGCGCGCACCTTCACATCAACACAAATATTTCATGTACTATTTAGAATTCAATGTACTATATCCATAGAATAATTTACATGAACATGAAATTTATTAAGACAATATTTTTTTAGAATACTTTAAAGTTTCTTACATCATATATTAATCGTTTGCCTAAATCGACAAATCTATGTAATAAATAAATTCTTGAAGTTTGATCTACAATAAGATTTATAGAAAGAATATGTTTGAACTTTAACACGTAAGTTGGCCCTGGTGGGGGGTGCGTTGGCACACCACGCCCCCGGCCACGCCCATCAAAAGATTCACAATAAAAAGCTCTATTTACATTAAAATATATAAACGAGATCCATGCAATAGTTCTCTTATATACTAAAATACATTACAACGCGGGGTGTCGCAATTGCCGGGCTCATACCACACACATACTCCCTCCACACACGCACACACACACACACACACAGGCAATGCGACAGTCATTGTGATAAAAAATTTTAATTAAAGCAAACGCCAAATACTGATTTTTGAGGCTATAATGAATAATGGACAGACAGGGCACGTGGACAAGTGTCATTTTTTTAACTTCTTCATAAACATCATTGTTTTTTTGATCTTGTCTTTTTTTTCTTTGAAAAGACAAGATCAAAAAAACATTGACTTTGGATACTTGATATATTAATGTACGGTCGTCAGAGACCACGCCCCCTAGTGCCCACGTTCACGCCCCTTAGTTCCGCACACAAATAACGAACACACGCACACGTCAGTCTGTTATCTTGGAATGTAAGTTTAAGTACACGTTACGTTTGTACATCGAGGAATCGCCGGTACGAAACAATTCAACTTATTTATAACAATTAATCGGTGAACACCTTAATATATTAATAAAAAAATAAATATCATTAAGAATAAGTTAATTAAAAAAAAACAATGAAAGGCTCATTTCGACTTATAATAAGTATTTAAAGCTAACAGGCAGTGGGCAGCGAGATTGTATCATTATAGAGAGACCATATTAATTTGAACCCTAACATATAAAGTCTAAGGTATATTTTCGTACTTCAGTGTACTAAATCAGTTGGCGAATGTGTTGAGTGCCTGCTCGTAAAATTTCTTACTCACAAATATATCATCATAGTCGTAGAATAGTGACTGATTTCATTTTATATCATTTCAATTATATTTTTGTCATACATCTATGAGACAAACATAAACCGAATTCAAATTAAAATCCAAAAAAACGTAGACAAAGGACAATTTGTGCTACATTTTTGGGTACAATACTTATTTCTTAAATAACTCTAAAACATTAGATACAACAACATCACTTCAATTCGCACAATTGTCATAAAACAACTAAAAATAGTTAAATATTGGCATAACTGTCATTTCCCATATATTCATACACCTGACAATCATTCAATCAATCATTGACAAGAATACAAAGTACATTTCACATCCGTAGTTTCCTGACGTCAACTCAATATTCAATAAAAAAAAACAATAGTGATTTTCACATTGTTTCCGACACTATACTACGACCATGATGTTTTACCTACAATCTATAATAACACCTGAGTATTTATGTATAATAAATTATCAAAAAAAAAACTACGTACTCAACAAAAAGAGTCATATCCTGTAAAAAAAGACATCAATCTCTTCTTCCTCCGGCTCTATTGTCTTCTGAGCTAGAGGTGAGACTCGGGAACTCGGAATGGCAGCCTACCGCACATTTAGTCGTTGCTCAGTGAACAACTTAAGTACATTGACAACACTTAAAACGATTTATATATTTATGACACATTGTTGAACCATTTCATTATTTACAATAATAATTAACTAATTATATTTAAAATTGAGATTATACTAGAGATTTCTATAAATGAGTAAAACACCAACATGGAAATAAATTTATATACAATGATTGTTAGGGAAGTTAGCAGTTGCGGCTACACTCGGTGCCAATGGAACTGGGGACAGACTAGTATGGATGAAACGAAGAATGCCATAGAAATGTAATCATTGACATCATATATTTAGACTAAATGTCTCGCTAAAGAAGTGGTGTTATATATATTGGAAAGTAAACATTGAATTGAGCAAAATGGAAAAATTCTGAACATCAATACATAAACTAATCACACACAATAACAGGATCTGATTTCTATGACGTCATTCTCACGTCTCATGTTATCGTGTATGCATTGCAGTTAAAAATATGTACATTAAATTTAAACGTCGAATGCATTAATACTACAATAATCGCTTTGAGATCCAAACGGTCATGGCAAAGTTGACGAGGATGCAAACACTGCGCAAAATACATGTTGTAACATCAAGTTATCCTTGCATGCTGCAGTTTGCGCAGGCGCGGTCGGCAGCCACGTTTTTAAATTAACAGACTAGACATTTACAATTGTCGAACGATACCGAATAAAGTACGTCGAAGCGAAACCTGGTTAAGACTCCATAACTATAGCACACGTTAACATGACTCGATATTCACAATCAGATCGCGTTGTAATCACATATATTAGTCACGCAACATGTTCAGCTTCGGTGCTCGCCGCAGCGGTCACTACTCTAACATTTCACTGGGTCGGAGTCTGTGTGTCGGCAGGCGTGCCGCGCGCCGCTCGCGCTCGCCTCTTTATGTGCAAATGTCGAACCGCCTCCGCTACGGAACTTTTTTGAAATATAAAACAAAATCAATGCACAGCCTGAAACTTGATTAGATGGCGCACTGTAGGACTCGTTTCTGTTTCACTGTCGTCACCGCGCGTTTGTATCGCGGGGCGTGCGGCGGGGGGCGGGCCGCGGTGAGAGGGGCGGGCGCAGCGGGAGCGACGCCCTTTTCTTCATCCAGAGAGCTGCAGCGGACAGGGCGCGGGCAGCTTCACTTGCAGACCAGGCACACACGCTCAAACACATAATACTGATAAAAAGGTGTGCGAGGCATGGTTGAATGACAACTTCACTGCAAGTGAAGCGTTAGTCGCTGCCTCTGGAGCGGCTCACTCGTGCACGGTCCAGGGCACGGCAGAGAGCACGTGGTGCGCCGTGTCTCGCCACAGCTCTCCGGGGTAGAGTTAAATGTTGCGGAACAAACGTATGACGTGACGCACAAGAGGGGGCGAGAGTTAGGGGGCGGCCCCCTTGAGGCGCTTCAGCCGCTCCTTCTCCAGGTGATCGGCAGGGGGCTCACGCTCGAACGACACCAGCTCCAGCGCTGCAAAAACATGCACCATTTTTATTAATAAAAATTTAAGAACAACATCATATTTGTTTTTGCAATATTTTTTATTGTATCAATTTCTATCAAGTTTATTAACACATAAATACTCCATCATATTGGGAAACAACCAATATCAAATAAAAATATACCTGTTTCGGAGAGTGCGGGTCTGTCAACGAAGAAGCGCCAGGTGGGCGTCTGGGTGACGTGTGCGAGTACAGCGTGGGCGGGGCGGTGCGGGGTGCCGTGCGCCTCGCCCAGCCGGCGCGCCGCCAGCTGGGAACGCACCGGCCGCGCCAGCGCGCAGCACTTCTCGAAATTCACTCGCCCCCCTGCCACCCTGCACACAACACACCCGTTTTACTATTGCCAGCCACGCCCCTTGCCTTGCTAACACCTCAAGACACAAATAGACAACCAAGCACTCAATACGTTATCAAATGTTTACCACTAATTGGTAACATTTAAGGTAGAAATGAAACGAAATCATCGCATCTCGTCATTATTCATCGTTACAAATAACAAACATTGCCATATTATAAAATAAAGATATGATCAGTGAGGTGTAAGTTAACGATTGTTTTAGATAAGATAGATAGAAAATAAAACACCTTGTATATTAATAATGTAAGAAACTTAGTCGTATCATTCACAATGTTAACAAACTCAGCTTTAGCAGGCTTAGTATTGTTTATGAGCACTTGATTAGACGAGAAAGCTTCATCAAATCTACAGCCTTTACGTTTCGAAGGCCTTTTCTATGCATAGTATGTTCTAACTTGCTTTCGCTAATTTCGGATGGAGTAAATGAGTATTTTCTGATGATATTAGCAGTTTACATGGGATTTCAGATCGCTGGTTGTTTTGTGTGTGTGTATGTGACCTTGTGGGCGCGGCCTGGTGAGCGAAGTGCAAGTCGCGGCAGGTGACCGAGAGGAGAGGCACCGCCGTCTCGCCCGGCGCCGCCGCCAGTGCTGCGCGGTACCTGCGCAAGCCACGCCCTATACATCAATGCCCGCCTCTAGCGACGCCCAACTCTACACACCTCAATACAAACATCAATGAGTAAAATAATCCGTTTTGAAGCGTGTAAAATGTTGAACCGTTCATGAGCCACAAATTTGAGGCATTATGAGATACTAGCCTTATTTTTCTTAGACTATATTAATTTTTATTTTCATATATAAGTTGATCTGCTACGGCCTGATAGAAGATGTATTATAGTGGTTGGAGAGTACAATAAAAGAAGCAGAATCTTTATAAGTTACAAAATGTGTACAAGCGTGAAGTGCGGTGAGAGAGACTGTGGGCTTGCTAACCTGGCGTGGTTGCCGCCGGGCTCCACGCACAGCTCCAGCTGGCGCAGCTGCTGGCCGCACACTGCCGACGCGCGGCTCCACTGTTGTTAACGAAACATATTATTATTATTATACAAGTCTTCTGTCCACTTTACATTATTCAAGTGAAACTGGAAAAGTATAAACACGCTCAGGAATCCAGGTGAATTCCAGATTACATTTCAGTATTTGTAATATAGTGCTGGATTGGAATAATGTAAACTTGGCATTACGACGTAAATTACCGTGTAGTTTCTAATGAATATATAAATTTGCACATTTTTTGCATGTTGGTATGTCTATATTACCGTCTTCTTAAGCCTGGCGATGGGAGCCATGTTGAGGGCGCTGATGATGGCCATGAGGGAGTTGAAGTTGCCCAGGTTGAAGCACTCGCGCGCCGTCGTGACCCACTGCTCCAGGAGCCGCGCACGCTGCTTGCTCTTCGCCGGCTACAATGTGCAAGACAAACCGACAACCTCTATTAGTAGAACACTGCACACAAGACAAGTCATTGTCATGTCAGATAGCCGTACCATGATTTTAAGGGAATCTCATATTTATAAACCCCTTTTGATTGACTCTGTGTGCGGAATTCGACTTCGTCTTCTGTAAGTGACGCGCAGCTGTATACCTTAACAATGTCAGTGGCGACGAGGTAGCTGAGCCTGTTGAACCAGTCCGCGTAGGCCTCAAGGTTGCGCGTGGTCTTGGGCGCGGCGGGGGTCTTGGCGGCTGGTGGAGCGAAGGCCTGCAGGAACTCCTCGGGACCCACAAACGACAGCCGGTACAGTTCGACCGCGGTGAGCTGACGCGCCAACTCCACGGGTGACAGGCCGAGTGTTAAGATGTCGCCCTGGGATTTTATAATTACAATATAAATTGATCAAATAATTTTCAGATTGATCTGAAGGATAGAATAGTGATTGGTTAGTTAGCTTGATTGTTTGTCACCTGTGGCAGCTGCTCCACAGCACAGAGTGGCGGGGGCTCGGGCAACGCTTGCTCGTACTGCTCGAGCGCGGTGAGGCGGTCCAGCAGGCGCTCCAGCGTGCGCGACACCTCAGCCCGCACGCCCGCCATCTGCTCCGCTGCGCATCTACACATACACACCGTCTCTATAAAATGCCTTATCTTTCCTCTAAGGTATAATCGAAGAAAGTAACAATTTAATTTTGTAACGTCGTCACCTCTGTGTGATGGTCCTGACGAGCGCCATGACGCGGTCGTCGCGGAAGTCGTAGGGGAACATGCCGGTCCACTGGGTGAGCACGCGCACCAGCGCACCCATGTCTGCTAAGTCCTTCTCCGGGCACTCCTTGCTCTCCTCCGCCTTGCCCTAAGCCACACAATATGAAGCTCATTACCTTGTGAAGGCTGTATACAAATATATTATATTATGCTGGCTTCAAGACTTTTTTGGTGTAAATATTAGCTGATAGCAGATAGTGGACTAGACTAACAGGCTTGTCGTAATTCTTGAAGTATCTCTTGCACAGCTTCGCGAGGAGCTCATTCGGCTTGAGGAAGAGACGCGAGCAAAGAAGAAATGTGAAGGTGAAGGACGGCGGAGCACCCGGCCGCAGCATGTCCACCAGCGCTTCGACGCTGGCGCTCACCAGCTGCCCGTCGCGGTACTCCGTCTCTTCGCCCACTCCCACTCCCCCATTACCCTGCTTCTACACACATTCAATCATATAGTGGCAGCAACAAAGATCTTTAAATATGTAATATCGAGTTCATAAAAAGTAAACATTTCATTATAAAACACTAGATAATATATAATTTAAAAGAGGAACAATGATTCAATTATAACATGAATACAACCTGTCCGGGCTCCACTTTCTGTGCAGACATAAATCCGAGTCCTCCATTCATGACCATGTGCTTGCAGCTCGACTCCGACATTAATTTGTTGCCTCTCACCATCGAGTAGTAATCGTCATTCTAAAATTTATACATTACAACATCACTATTAATAAAGCTCTGAATATACTCAGCCCTTAGTCTGTAAAAGCTACAATAAATACATGAAAAAACTAGCAATTAAATTACCCTTTTAATCATTATAACAATACTATACTAGATATTTCAAGAAACCTAAGTGTACTTAATCAGAAAGGATAAATATTAAGGACTCAATGAGAATATGCAAAATCATTGCATTGTACAATATTGTCATTTAGAAATGATAGATAATCTTAAAACAATGGACAAAAGAATATCCTTTAACATGAATCCACTGGCCCTGCCATGTCATTGTAACTTACATCATAGTACGACAACCCAGAGCCGTGCAGTAACGCCGCGTCGGCAGTTAGGGGCACTAGGTCCGTGGAGGAGGTTGTTGGCTCGTTGACCGGAGGCACCTTCACCGAGCACCCGCTACATGACGCCTCATTCAGTTTGCTAGCGTAGTAGTACATAGCCATTCAATTCCACAATGTCTTCTTACTATCTGCCTCTTCTGAAGCTAATTTGCCCGCTCTATCTTAAGGAATCCATCTTCTGTCAAATAAGATAAAGTCATCATCATCAACAGCTCACCCCACTGAAGGCAAAGAGCCTATCCTACTATGAGGGTTAACTGGGTCATAGTCAAGCCAGTGTAATGACTTTACACATATCTTTGAATTTATCCATGGATATGTGGAGGTTGCATCACGATGTTTTCCTTCACCGTAAGAACGTCGGATAATGTACATATGAAATTCGAAAATATAAAAACACATTAGTACATGGAGAGGCTTGATACTGGACAATATACAGTTTGTTGCGGTCTGGTCAAGCACTTAACAACTGCGCACTAACGCTCAAAGATAACGTACTTTTTAGAAAACAAAATAGCACAGGAACTGCAGTGCAGAAGAGTGTATTATAAGATCTGATAAAAAAATATTTCTAATTGCAAAGAAATAGAGATAGATTTTAGAATAGAGATCATTTTTGTAAGCAAAACCCAGCAAAACTACTATAGAATATTTCAAAGTGAAGTAAATAGATTTATACACACAAACAAAATGTTTTGCAAGTATGTACACTGATTGTACATGCTTTATTTTATTTAAACAAAGAATATTAATATTTATCAACTTATGACTCAATAAGCACAGCAGTTTGATCTCGCATAGCCTTAGCATTATTGTAGGTTCGCATTTGCATGCAGACATAGCTAGCAAATACAATTTAAAACTAATGTCTTGAATAAACTAACTCAAAACATCTATATTTAACATATAAATTAAGTTTTTATATATGTTTGAGGTTTTAATTTGGGCTTCATTTTGGCAAAAATCATTTTATTTTCTAAATGGCAATATTAGATTATCGAAACAAATGAATTCTAGATGCCTTCTTTTGAGCTCCCAATTAGGTATCTTTAGGTTTGAAGTCAATACTTTTTGCTTAAAACTTAAAATACAGCTTTAGTTTCATTATGTATTGTTGTACTATTTAGTTAACAACAAGTTTCAACTACAAAATCAAGATAAGTTACATTAAAAAAAACTTGATGATCCCAGATCATCTGCGTGCACTCTGCCCACCCTGTCTCCCTGTGCTTCCCGCTACATTAAATGCTCTTATATACTACATTGTCTATGGTGATAAGAACCAAAATATGATACCTTTTATAAGTGTGTAAAAATGTTCTATTACATTAAAATCAAATGCAAAACAGTCAGCTTAGACCAACTACACATTTGTTACTATTACTTTGTATTTCAAAATATTTAGGCTAAAATATTTAAAAAAAAAACAAGCCCTATAGTTATTTTACAACATCACTTCACTTTAGTTCACATTTTACACAAAATAATTGAAAAAATATCACACAAGCATTCACTGCACTAAGAAATAAATCCATCTCATAGTTAAAATTGTTAACTGGGTTTTGCTTTAGAAATCCTACTCAAAATGAAATAATACTTTAATGTGTAAATTAGTTCACATCAAGCAAATCTACTCTTTTAACTTTCTTGTTTAATTAATATTACTTCTTTACCTATTATTATAAAATCAATAGATATTACAAAATAACTTCAAATAAAAAATCATGAATTAAAAGCTCACAATCATTACTTTACACATAAAAATTCACTATTTTTTATGTTAAAAACAAATGTTTAACATATATATGTAAATCACATATATTTTATTCAAACTGTTAAAAATCAATGATTCCATTTGTTATTTGCAACAACTATTATAAAATAATACCTGTTACACTAAAACTGATTGAAGTAGCATCTTAGGTTGCGAATAATCAATACATGATTTTAAAAAAATGGAATCAACTTAATAAAAAAAATTAGTCAAACTGTTATATACTGACAGAGCACTATCGTATGTAAGTATTGTTAACGTTAATTTTTTAACACAGTATTTTTAAATAAGATATATATTTTTATGAACAAGTATTAAATTAAGTATTTTATTAAAATAATCCTCACGGGGCCCGGTTATTGACTGATCACGCTTTAAAACAGATGCAGTGAAAGTTGGTTCCGATATTTAAAGTCATTTTTTGCACACATCACTGCACTGCTGTAATATTGTTACTATATAATAATATCGAACATAATTTACTAAATCACAATAACTATATATTTCATAAAGTAATTACACCATTTACCTAATTTATTTATTAATAAATAGCGCCAATGAACTAAACTAAACAAGGCTCGACCAAAGACTATGCGGTGTAAACGATTGACCGCTACAGTCACAAACAACCGCGATAACAGCGCCCTCGTCCCGACCAGTTCGAGGAAGTTTACAATCTATGCTTTCGACGCTGACTTCCATAGATCACCAATCATCATAGATAGTCAAGCCTCTCATAGGAAATGACGGCATTTGGCTTTAGCTATATAGCATATATTAGCATAGACTTTAAATTTCCAACTTGATAATTTTGATATTACTGACAGTTAATTTTAACTGTTAATCATCGACCTGCCCTTTTCCATGCGGTCTGTCGACACAGTAAGTGTCACTCTTCCGAACATCTCTATCAGCCGTCATATCTGAATTCACACGCTTTTTTGTATACTCATTTACACACAATCCATCCACACCTGCGATTTTACTTTACTGTAATGTACTTCGTAGTCCTCCAATTTTAACTAAAAACTAGTTCGAATCATAACCACCGCTACTATCAGCACTAAAATAACGAAAATCAAACAGGCACTAAACGTCAAACGTCAGTGGCTTATACAGTCAGGTCATTGACACGGGAAAAGAGGAAAGAAGGAAGCAGGGAGAGTTTTGGGGTTTTGGGAGGAATGGAAGAATATGACGTCACTCATTTCTTTTTTATTTTTGGCATGAGCAGCGATAGGGGCGCCAAATAATATTTCTGATTATCGTTTTTTTTTTTTTAATTTGCACAATAGAGTAAAGCAACTCGGTATCCAGTTCTGTATAATAAAAGATATAATATTGCTGAAATGCTATTATAATTGTATAAATGTTATTCCTATAACAGTGATAACATTAGTCAAAATAAAATTGACTTTCATTCTTCCTATCTTAAATTAAAAAGTGTTCTTTTTGATTGAGAACATTGGTTGCCAAGGATATTTCCTTGATATTTGTTTGAACTTTTCTACTGTCATTATGGATATTTATTTACTTAATATTATGACACATTTGTTATATTTAATTTACCAAAAGAGTCATTAATTTAAGTGTATCGCATAAGACATTCTAGTAATAATTGGAGCAACATTGCGTGGACCGGCCGAAGATGAACGACACCCGGCGCCGCTCAACCGTGACTTTACCAGCGATTGAAACGATACAGAGAAATGTTCGCCAAGTGCCAACGACTTATTTACGGTATCATTTATTTGTTACGGATAATTCCATACATGTTTGGTATACGAGAGCCAAGAAGACGCTTTATTTTTCATCAAATATTAGCAGATTTTTGTTAATTTACTAATATGCCTTTTACCACTCCAACTACGCTCTGGGCTTGTGCTAGGATATGTTTCACGACAATAGTCGAGCGGTGGGATTCGAACTCTTGACTACATGATAACCGTTAGACTACTAAGTAAGTCGGTCACTACATTTGATTTTTTTTTAATTGGCGGGAATGGAATTCCGAAACGAACTAACCTTTGCGCTCTTTCACCTCCTCACCACCTCCCAACAACTACGTTTTAATTCCTAACTTCAACCGTCTTTATCTTCGCTCTATAATACCCTGTACCCCATTTCTGATTTTAATGCAATCTTGAAAGAAGTGTTTTTTTAAAACAATATAAAACTAATATCTAAGTACAAACTGATAATTACCTCACTCCTACTCGTAGTTATAATATCAAAAATCATATTATTTTAAAGCAATCCAAACGTGTCAATGGTGTTTTTTTCATTCTAATTTATAGGAAACAACGGGATATACCGTTCCATTTGCCGCATAGAAAATTATTGGAAAAGATCGAGTTCGTTGAAAAGGAACCCGAGCCATTGGTAAACTTGAACTCACGTTATGCTTCCTTAGATTTTATAAATCATTTTTCAGACCAAAAACCCATTTGCAATATTAAACGTGCGAAGTCGCACAGTCGCATTAACAGCTAGTATCTTATTGTATTATAAGATTTAATCTGCTAATCAAAATCATTATAATTATCTTTCGACCACATCACCACCTAGCTTCATGTGGGAACATAGTCAAGTGATAGCTTTTCGTAAAAAAATAATATTAAGAAGAAAAATTAGTAAGATAATATAATGGAAAATTTCCGTAGACTGGTTTCGCTGCAGCCCAAGAAGATAGATACAGGAGGGAAAGAAGAAGTACAAAAATACAATTGGAACCAATAAAGCATGAGGAAGGTATGTCCAGAATTTAATTACCTTTTACGTGTGAATAATCCTTCAGATCGATTTGGGTAGACAAGTATTAACTATGAGTTGAACTGTACAGTTAAAAAAAAGAAGGCGATTAAGATACGGGAATCGCGTAGCAGCGCGGAGGTTGAAAGAAGAGAGGAGCCAATGGAAGACCCGCTCAAGTTGAAACCCCAAGTAGCCTCGCAGAAGGAAGTGATCGAGCACGTGCGAGCAAACCCTCAATGCGGCTTTCTCTACATGATATATGCCGTGCATCCACAGAATGTGTACTTCACGCCGTACTACTTGAGGTAAGCAGGTGGACGCAACGACAGAAATCACGCTCGTAACTCTATAACACTAGTGTAAAGCAGTAGAGTTCAAGCTCAAGAAAAATTTGTCTATTACAATGAAAAATTATTAGTTTTGTTGCACATGTGTTATTTAATAAGAAAAGATCAGCAAACATAATCTCAATTAAATTCAAATAATAATTTAAACAGTTGAATGAGTATCCGACTTAAAAAACATGTATTCTCGATGCATCATCATCCGGCTTTGTCTTCCCACTGCTGGACATAGGCATATCCAATGACTTCCATAGAATGCGCTCATCAGCCTCTCGGAACTTACGTCTTCCCGCCGACCAGACTTTGATTCTTCTCTACGTCTTTACCATAGATAATATAATAACTAGTTAAATAACGTTCTCGTAACAGAGTTGTTAAGTACGACGAGCTGGACAGGAAGAATTATTTTACAATAAGCCCGTGCGGAGTGACGCACTACACCAGCGAGATGGTGTTCACAAAACTCAACGACTGGGAACAAGAGTACACGGTTTTCGTGCAGCTACACGAAGTAAGTGCACCTTACAATTCGGCATCATTTGACATTGACGAGACTTGTGCACAAAAACATAACTGTCATTTCTGACTCTGTATCATTCGTTCAGATGTACGGATCATGAAACTCATGGTTAACGTCATCCCAAGGAGATGACGATCAATTGCTTTTGTTTCTATTCAGATAACGTTCTTCAAAGTGTACCGGTATTGGAAAGCGTTATACGTTTGGCACAAGTCGGTCCGATTCCGCAAGTACAGTAAGCTGCGTAACATGCTCTCACGCCAGCTGTTTATCCTGACACCGCCCCTGGCGTGCGCGCTGCTCACTGTGCAGGCCCTGTGCTGCAGGATGTTGGAGGTGACCCTCGCTGACACCTCGCGACATATGGACACGCCCTTCTTCTACTTTAACGAAGCTCAGGTATAACATATAACATATGCCAAGTCTACTAATACCAATTATAAATCGAGCAGTTACTGCGTATTTAAGTATATGTTTCAATGTTGCCTTCGTTGTCAGATGTTTCGTTTGGAGATGGTGCGCCGGCGCATAACCGAGTTCCGTTCAGTGGCGCACGAGGCAATGACGGTGGCAGGGCACGAAGCGCTGCGCCTGCGCGGTTTCACCGTCGACGACCACGAAGTGCCGCCGCCCGCTATTGTGCGTGGCCGCCCCGTCGGAGGAATGTCCTACACACAGAAGGCTAACAAGAGGAAGTACTGCGAACGACTGGCTTGGTAATTTATCCTGGGGAACCTCATTTCCTTGCTCTTAAAAAACACGTGCCGTCACTTTCAAGTAGACTGACACCTGTTTAGTATCTGCATATAGAGCGCGAGATGTATCAGAGTTATAAGAATGTTATTCTCTGTAGTTTCATCAAGCTGATCGACTACATGACGAACTATATGCTGCACGGACTTACGAATCGGTCCAACGCGCACATGGCGGACCTGTTGCGCACACACGCCTCCTTCACACCCTCGCATGATCTCCTCATGTCGCTAGATGTCGATACTGTGCTGGAGGAATGGCCCCGACCTGTCGAAATATGCAAGGTGCCATGTACTGTCTATATATTAATAAGTAGAACGGTGCTTTCAATGATTTTACAATATTATGTTTTATACTTATTAATTTTAAAATTTATTTCCACGGTGTAGTGGGCTCTGTTCCAAGTAGACGCGTACGTGCTCCCTAGCGGCGAGGTAGAGTTGAACCCCAGCGAAAAGATAATTTCTGAGTACATGAGCAAAGTGACGGAGTATTGGGACGAAGTGGTGCGGACATTCGCCAACTTTCTCAACGACGACGACCTGCAGATGTTCGTGCAGCCGACCATCATGGGCAAACAGGTCGAATGGTCAGCCGGAGTATCGCCCAATCTTTATTTCCTTATGAATCAAGATAAGAAAATGCTAGAAGATATTATATACATTCCCAACGCAATCAAAGAAGCCTACGAGATTGTGGACGTATTTTTAAATAGAATGAAAACGTTCATGGTGGAATTTAAAGCGGCGCATGAACTGGATTTGAACGTAATCAGGGACGAAAGAGACGTGAATGTGTTCAAAGCGCTTTGCGACAAGCTGGTGAAGCAAATGGACACGATAGAGGAGGTGGTCAGCTACCAGCCGCTGGGCATCATCTTTCTCAATCTCTGCCCCTTCCAGGAGCTTTTCCGGCCGCAGCCCAGACGATTGTTCGATGTCGTTTTAAACACCACACCAGAGTAAGAATCTCTGTAATTTAAACTATACTAATCATACCACCATTTATGTATTACATATTGTGGAACTTTTATTCAGCGTGGGTCGCGCTTGTATCGACGAGATCCTGGAGGGCATCGATGCCATCAGCGCGGACATCGGGCGAGAGCCGGAAACCGCGGCTGAGCTCGTGGAATTCAACAGTCTGCTGGACGGCCTGGAGCGCCGCGTCGCGTACCTCGAGGAGCGACTGGAGTACCTGCGCGAGTTGTACGACTTCATGGGAGAGTTCAATATCCCAGTATCGCCCGAAGATATGACCGACTACTTGGGTAAAATCTGCTTATTACTTTTTCTGTTTATGTGATAATTTTTTTTTAATGTTGTACAAGTAAGTGCAAGTGTAATGTCACTGTGCAGGTCTGAGCGTGGCACTGGGCACATTGCGCACAAGCGTGGACGCGCGGCTGGAGACGCGCGGCAAGCTCGCAGGCCAGTTCGCCTCGCAGGTGGGCCGCGACCTCATGCAGCTCATGGAGGAGGTCAATGCGCTACACGCACAGGTCGCGGTGAGTTCGGGCGCCACAACCATTAAAGTTTCTAGAAATTATTTTTTTATTGATCTTTCAAGGTTAGCTCTCTGGTGTTAGTCTTTCAGTTTACGGTACAATATTACTACTAGAAATTAAAATTTAATTCGGTATGATTATAGTATTGATGTATATGTTATTGCATTTAGCAACCTTGGCTCTACGACGAAAGTTCTGACATGGCCAAGGTTCTGGAAGTGCTGGACGATTTTATGGCTAAGCTCATGGTTTGCTTCGCCAGAGACAAACAGATTCATGATTGGCAGAAGATATTCAAAGTAAGTAATTTGCTCACATTGTTTCATCCGATACAGACGTTTAAGTTTGAAACATTTTCTGCACTCATTTATAAAACCCACCAATAGTTACACAATGGGAATTTTTTGAACTCAATTGCCAAAGTTTACTATTTAAGAGCCAATATTATAATAATCGTGGCGTTTTCAGATCCCGCCGTCACGACTCGACCAGTTGGATGAGGCGATCAATGATGTTAAATTGAGACAGATGCTGTGGAAATCTTCCAAGGAGTGGGATGAACATTACCAGAGTTGGTCAGTGTTTTGATACATAAAATTACAGCAGCACTAAATAAATAAGACTCGACTAGCAAACAGAAAGCAATGTCGCGAAGCAAATTATTGTAATCTGTATTTTTACTTTATATTTTTAAAATACCCAGTATTATCTGATGTGAATAAGCTTATACGAATTGTATTTTCAAATATGTAACTGTACGCAGGTACGAAGCTTCCTTCCACAGCCTGGATGTAGATGAAATACAGAATGATGCCGTCAATTACGGGAAGCAGTTCAACCAAATGGACAAGGCGCTGCCGCCTAACAAGATTGTGCCAAGATGCAAACATTCTATAGACGTTATAAAGGATAAGGTGTCGTATCTAATATGCGCCCTAGTTATACAAGGAGATGAATTTCATTGTACCTGTTCTATTAAACGTTACTACACTATGTTTTTACCGAGTGACTTCTCCCAACGTCTACGTGGATTGAAACAATAAATTTTCTTTTTCCATGCCTTCCTGTCAGTCATAATCTCAGTAATTATTGTTTTCTTGCTCATTATCATCTATTTCTGTTATTCATCATCAGCTAGTTACTTAACGAACTATTTATAAAACCAATCCGAATGGGTACTGATAGAACTAACCTAAGTACTTCCGGTCTTAACTCGCTTAATTGTGTACTGTATACACAGCTGCCGGTAATATCGTACCTGCGCAGTCCGGCGCTGAAGGCGCGGCACTGGGTGCGCGTGGAGGAGGTGCTGCACACGCGCTTTGTGCCTGGCGCGCCACTCACGCTCGCTGACCTCGAGCAGCTCGGCGTCTTTCAGCACGCCGAGGAACTAATGGAGATTGCTGCACAGGCCAACTCTGAAGCAGGTCTTGAGGCCTTGCTCAAAAAGGTATGTTATATAAGTCCATGGTTTTGTTGCGAACACTCTGGTGTATAATGTGCTTGTGTCTTGTGTCTAGGTGGAGGAGACGTGGGCGGCACTAGAGTTCCCGGTGCTGCCGCACAAGGACTCGCGGGACGTGTTCATGCTGGGCGGGCTGGATGAGCTACAGGCAGCGCTGGACGATAGCTGTGTCAACATCAACACGATCCTCAGCTCGCGCAGCTGCGGCCCACTTAAGAGTCGCGTCGAGGAGTGGCAGCGCAATCTTGAGCTCTTCGGAAAAACTCTTGTCAGTACACTTATATATACAAGTTATATGAATTTTGTTCAAAGTGCGTCTATAAAAATATAACAAAAATAAGAGTATATTGTGTGCGATCAGGAAGAGTGGCAGCAATGCCAGCAAACGTGGATGTACCTGGAGGCGATTTTTAGCGCGCCCGACATCCAGCGGCAGTTGCCCAATGAGACACGACTTTTCACCATCGTCGACAAGTCCTGGAAGGATATCATGCGCAAAGTGGCCAAGGTCAATAACGGATAACGATTTTATTTATTACATCATCTATATTGTCTGCAAGGAGATACTATACTATAGTTTTAACGGATTGTTTTAAAATATAAATAATATTGGCAGGTACCGCTGGCGATGCCGGCAGCGACGCAGCCTAAGCTTTACGAGGAGCTGGTGCGCAATAACGAGATGCTGGACCAGATTATGAAGTGCCTGGAGGCGTATCTAGAGACAAAGCGAGTCGCCTTCCCGCGCTTCTTCTTCTTATCCAACGATGAACTGCTCGAGATCTTGGCTCAGGTCGATCCGCACTGTATTTTTTATACTGGCATAGTAACAAATAGCCCACCATCATTAAACGAGGTTCTGTCTTTGTAAGCCAGCATATACCTATATGGTGTAGTACATTTATATTGCAGACTCGCAACCCACACGCGGTGCAGCCGCATCTGCGCAAGTGCTTTGACGCGATTGCGAAGCTAGAGTTCGGCGTTAAGCTGCCGGAGAGTGAGATGGAGGTGGCGGAAGACGGTACACTGGTGGAGCGCGAGATGTCGCCACGATCGCGCGACCGTCTACAGGCCGCGCTGGCGCTCACCGCGCGCCCCGAGGACCTCACCACCGATATAGTCGCCATGCTTTCGCCCGAGAGCGAACGCGTCAACCTGGGCAAGGTCACATAATTTGATTTACTACCAATTTACTTCAATGACCACTATGGATATGTTAGCTAGTGTGATACTTATGCATTTCGTTTTGTAGTAAACTGACGGGCTGTGTGTACAGGGTTTGAAGGCGCGCGGCAACGTAGAGGAATGGCTGGGCAAGGTGGAGGCAGCCATGTTCGCGTCCGTAAAACGCTGCATGAAGTTCGCTCTGCGCGACTACGAGATGCGTCCCCGACCACAATGGTCCGCCCTGCATCCAAACCAGGTCTTGTGATTCTCATTGTATATCGTTTCGAGCAGAGCTCACGAGACAGCCAAAGACTGAAAGCTATCGTTTATATTCAAATTCGTTCATTCATTTGGGTGATGAATGGAATGTATCCTGTTCTTGAGGTCGACTTGTGTTGTAGGTGGTGCTGACTGTGTCTCAGATAATGTGGGCGCGGAGCATCCACGAGGTGTTGAGCACCGCCGAGGGCGATGATGTGACGGCTGGCTTGGCGGAGTTCGAGCGGCGCAGCGTTGGCGACTTAAACGCGCTGGCCGCTCTCACCCGTCACCCACTCGGTCCGCTCTTCCGCCGCGTGCTTTGTGCACTCATCACCGTTGACGTGCATGCGCGCGACTCCGTCTCTAATATGATCGAGAAGCGCGTTCAGAAAGAGTCAGTAAAACATATAATTTAATCTATGGCTACCCGCACGTTACGTACATTTACGATCCATCAAATATGTGCAAAACTTTTGCAGCACGGATTTTGATTGGCTGAAGATGATCCGCTACTACTGGGAGGAGGACCTGGACAACTGCGTGGCGCGCATGTCCAGCGCCATGTACATCTACGGCCACGAGTATCTCGGCGCAGGAGGTGATTATTGTATAATATACATGAAAGGGCTTATGGTAACTGAATACTTATAATGGCAAATGTATGTGTTGAATGTAACTTTTCTCTCGGGGCTCAAGTCCTATATTGGTAATAAAAAAATCTTTGTTAGCCTTAACAAAATGTGCAATCACGAAAATAAATAAACAGGCGTGTTGGTGATAACACCACTGACGGACCGCTGCTACCTGTGTCTCATGGGGGCGCTCCAGCTGGATCTGGGCGGAGCACCCGCCGGTCCTGCGGGCACCGGGAAAACCGAGACAACTAAAGACTTGGCCAAAGCCGTCGCCGTGCAGTGCGTCGTATTTAACTGCTCCGAAGGTTTATTTTCTTTTTTAAAATGACTTCTTTATTTATCTACTAAAGTTATTATAATTCTGTTGATAATTGTAGTAAAATAAATTGTTATGCTAATTAAGTGTGGTGGAAATCAGGTCTGGATTACAAAATGATGGGCCGGTTTTTCTCTGGTCTGGCCACGTCCGGGGCGTGGTGCTGCTTCGACGAGTTTAATCGCATTGATATCGAGGTGCTGTCTGTCATCGCCCAGCAGCTTATTACCATCCGCAACGCGAAAATTGCCAGACTCTCTAGGTCAATAAAATCTTGTTTCTACCAGTTATGCACATATGACTTAGACTGGCTTCGCATAGTTGCTTACAATCGTTATTATTCAATAGGTTTATGTTCGAGGGCCGTGAGATAAAGCTGGTGCGCACGTGTGCGGCATTTATCACAATGAACCCTGGCTACGCGGGCCGCACCGAGCTGCCAGACAATCTGAAGGCACTCTTTCGACCCATCTCTATGATGGTTCCCGACTATGGTACGTTCGTTCTTTTATTCTAATAATATGACCATGATCTCGTAATCACGGACTCGAAGTATATGTAGCCTTGAGACGTGTGGAGACTAACCAAAACAAACGTAGACCAAGCTTCTATAACAGGAATTTATTGACTCTTTAACTATCAGCGCTGATCGCGGAAGTGATCTTGTATTCCGAGGGCTTCGAGTCTTCCAAAGTGCTGGCGCGTAAAATGGTGCAGATGTACAAGCTGTCCAGCGAGCAGCTGTCCAAGCAAGACCACTACGATTTCGGCATGCGAGCGGTCAAGAGTGTGCTGGTAACGATATCGTTATTTTGTTTATTTATAAACTTAGGGTAGTAGTAATAGTGTTTTATGATTGTAATAAATAAGTGACTTCTTTTGTAAATTCCATCATCGCATATTTTTTTTCCTATCAGGTGATGGCAGGCGCATTAAAGCGTGCGAATCCCGACCAAGTGGAAGATCTGACGTTGCTATGCGCTCTCAACGATAGCAACCTGCCTAAGTTCCTGGCGGCAGACGCGCTTTTGTTTGCAGGCATCCTATCCGATCTGTTTCCGGGCCTCGAACTGCCCGTGCGCGACTACGGCGTCATGGAGGAGGCCATCAGTAAGTTCCTCTTGATACTTACTGGCTCGGTCCATACGTATAACACTCCTGCCTATAACATTTTGTTATCATGATACGTGTAACATTTCAGTACTATATTCATTTTTTAATGTTAAGTTCGTTACACTAAAAATTATTGAAACAAACTATTGTTTAGAATACTGCTTACTGGAACGCAATCTGCAAGTGGAAACATGTCAGATACGGAAGGTTATCCAATTGCACGAAACGATGATCGTGCGCTGGGGCGTCATGCTGGTGGGGCCCACGGGCGGCGGCAAGACGGTAGTTCTACACGTGAGTATGTCGAAGCGGCGTCGTACATTAGTATGATGTTTGTAAATTAGTGTGTTTACTTCAGTCGGTGCACAGATACTAGGAGATACATACAGTCGGCTGTACGACGAAGAGGTGGAGGGTCCCCAGAACAAGCCGGTGCATAAGTACTCGATGAACCCCAAAAGCCTTAGCATAGGCGAGCTGTACGGCGAGGTGAACCTGCAAACGCTCGAATGGCACGACGGGGTGCTACCTCTCTGCCTTCGCATCGCCGTTCAGTGCACCGCCGCCGACCACCAGTGGATTATTTGCGACGGCCCCGTCGACGCTGTTTGGATCGAAAACATGAACACCGTACTCGACGATAACAAGATGCTCTGCCTTGCTAACTCCGAACGCATTAAGCTAACTCCCCATGTCCACATGCTTTTTGAGGTTTGTATGAGCGTGTTACGTACTATCATTCTATTTTAATTCCGGTTTTTTCATCAAATTTATGCAGGTAAGAGATTAATGTACGCTGCACGCAGGTCGGGGACCTGGCGCAGGCGTCTCCGGCGACGGTGTCGCGTTGCGGCATGGTATACGTGGACCCTCGCGAGATGGGCGTGCTGCCGTACGCGCGCTCGTGGATCGCCGGCGCGGCGGCTCAGGGCTTGCTCACCGCTGACCATCCAGACTTCCTCTATCAAATGTTTCTAATGCTGCCCGAAGGACTCGACTATGTCACCGAAAAGTGTACGGTCGGAATAAATCAGGTTCTAAATTGTTTATTTTGTCAAGCTTGTAGTTCGTGTTCAAAACTGTGGTAGTCTTTTTGTGAGTCTAACTTTGCTTGCTTCGGTATGTAGGTGGATGCCAGCAAAGTAGCGGCCCTATGCAGTCTGCTGGGCAGCCTGTTGGCCGAGCCGGGGGAGCGGTTCCCGGACAAATCGGCGGCGCGTAGCTACCTTGCGCTCTGCTACCAGTTCTGCTACGCCTGGGCCGCGGGCGGCAATCTGCTCGAGTCTTTTCGAAGACCATTCGACGAATTCATTAAAAGACAGTTCGAAACCTTCGAGGAGGGAGAGTTGTGCGTGTTCAATATTGTAAATTGAAATGAAAAAAGTAAATTTTGAAACTATCGTTGTTCTTTAAAAGAGCTTCGAGGTTTTGGTACCATTACCCTTTACATGACCAACAGGCACGTCACTAGTTTAAGGGTATCTTTTATTCTGCACTTAGGTTCCAACCTTTACCGAGCTAATACTCTCGGCCTTTCAATATCGACGCTAAAGTTGAAATTCAATTTTACGCAAAGTGCTATCAATTTCCCTCGTAGCGCGCTTTGAATATTTTATACAGTCCAATTATAGTTCCATAGCGGTCAACGGAATATCTAACAATTTATTAAATATGTAACAAAGTTATTGTAGAAAACATTACAAGGGTTTACATAGTATGGTTTATAATAGTTTTATCTTTTGTTCGCTAACCTTATCAATGTTGTGCTGCAGTCTGCCTTCAGGTATGAACCTTTTCGAGGTATACGTGGATACAAAGATGCGGCGCGCGCGGCCGTGGGCCGAGTCCACGCCGCCCTTCACTTACGACCCCGACCGGCCCTTCTTCGAAACCCTTGTGCCCACCACCGACACGGCACGCTACGGCCACCTGCTGCGCCGCTGGCTCGCCGCTAATCGGCCCACCATCTTCACCGGAGACACGGGTATATCCGTAGTAGGATCTATATTATATTCAAATTTTTATAAGGCCTTGAGTTACCCTGTTTAAACTTGAAGTAGCTTCTATGATGAGGTTTGGTTTGAATTTGTTACGAATTTTACATATTTTTTTGAAAGTTTTTATTTATCCTGTAAACAAGATACTTACCACTATAATATAATGTATTCAGGAGTCGGCAAAACCTGCATCATCCTGCAAGTGTTGAACAAGATGCAAACCACAGATTCTTTCTTACCAGTCACACTCAACTTCTCTGCACAGACCAGCAGCAAGAAAACACAGGTTTATCATACTTACAGAAGTATATACAGATACAACCTAGCTATAGTCTGATGGGACCGAAAGATTGTTTGTGCTATGTTTGACCGGTTCTCGCAGCAGCTCCTTTTGAGTTCCAACTTTTTAATCTTGGTATTAAAAGATTTATAGACTACGTGTAAATTATTGTAGGTGTACTGCTAAAGATTGCTAGTCTCAGTCAGTCTCCTTTATTTTGTTGACAACTTTCAGTCTATGAAAATTGTTATGACGGTAGGAGGCGATCGAACAGCGGCTGGAGAAACGACCTCGGCGTGCGCTGGGCGCGCCCCTCGGCCGCCGCATCGTGGTGTTCGTGGACGATGTCAACATGCCTCGCCTCGACATCTACGGCGCACAGCCCACCGTCGAGCTGCTTAGGTAAACTACTCGACTCTGACGCTTCTCTATGAACGCAAAGCAACCCGAAGTCATCTGGAGGGGGTTTAGATATATGTCCTACATTGGGTCGAAACACTTATCTAATTGTTCCTTTATATTTGTAGGCAGTTCCTGGATTTCGGCGGATGGCATGACCGCGACAAACTGTACTGGAAGGATATCATCGACGTGGTGATTGTCGCGGCGTGCGCCCCGCCAGGCGGTGGCCGGAACCCGCTCACCGCGCGCTTCGTGCGGCACCTCGCTATGCTTCACGTCGCAGCACCGGACTCCTCCGCTATGATGACCATATTTAAAGTACGCATTCACCTTTTTTAACAATCCAAGCGGGAATAATCAAGGTTTTTTTTTAGGGGGCGCTATGTCGCCCTCTCTTTCCACCCAACATGTTGTGGTTCAGGGACCTTGGGTGCGGACAATCTGAATTTCTTTATTATTTTAAAAAATAAACTTACCTTTTTTTTATTTCTAAATACATTTTCTTGACTTGTTTTAATTTACTTATTTCTAAATTAAAATACAATAATAAAGCTCTACTATCTATATACAATTTTAAACCTTTTACAGTAATATCCAAAAAATAAAATTACAATTAGCTATATTACAATTCAAAATAATCTAAAATACAATAAAACACTAAAACTATATACAATTTAAAATTATAAATACAGTTAAAATACATAAAATGCAATAAACAAATTTCGGTTAAAACTAACGTATTTTTCTACACCCTATTCCGCCCAATGACGACGAGGGCCAACGCTTTACAATAATCTAGAAATTCTTCTCTCACTCTCTTAATCGCAAGCAAATTCAATAAACAATGTCAAACTAAGTAAGTACATGTAGTACTCAGAAAAGGATACGAGGGTCGAAATGCGAAGGTAGAAAATAATTTAGCATTTTTATTGCAGTCGATCCTAGGTGGGCACATGGAGGACTTCGTGACCGAGGTGTCCTCGCTGGCGGACAACTTGGTGCGCGCGGCGGTGGAGGTGTACGGGCGCGTGTGCGCACAGCTGCTGCCGACGCCTGCTCGCGCCCACTACGTCTTCAACCTACGGGATCTCTCCAAATGCGTGCAGGGCGCGCTGCAAGCTCGTGCGGTGTACGTGCGCGTCCCACGGGAAATGCTACGGTAAGTACTGACAGCCGTATAAAAATGTAATGTTCAAACTTCTTTACAATACTTTACAATTTGACAAAATTATTTCTTTTTTTTTACATTTTCTAGATTGTTCTATCACGAATGCTTGCGAGTATTCCACGACCGGCTGATATGCGTAGAAGACAAGACTTTCTTCTATAGGCTTATGTGTGATGTTTGTGAGAAAAATTTCAAAGAACCCGTTTTGGAATTGCCGGAAGGAGAACTTATTGAAGAGCCGCCAATGCTTCTGTTTGGAGACTTCATAAACCCGTCATTGCCAAAAGAAATGAGGGTGTACCGGGAACTACCGGATATGGAAAAACTTATGGCAGTACTCAAGGTTTGCATATCTTCATATTAATACATGTTCTTCTACTTTTCCGAGTAAAAAGCGCCACGTCAGTCAAAATCCAAAGTTACACTTATGAAAAGTTATCTTCCGTGTTCGTAAAATATTCCGACGACTTTAGGAATACCTGGACGAGTACAATGCGAGCGCTCGCACAGAGATGAGGCTGGTTGTGTTCAGCGAGATGGCGGAGCACGTGACTCGCGTGGCGCGCGTGCTGCGTGCCGAGCGGGGCCACGCACTGCTTGTAGGGCCGGCGGGCTCCGGCCGGCGGAGCGTCGCCGCGCTAGCCGCTCACCTCAACGACTGCCGGTAACAACACTGCACATTTACCATAACACATATTTGAAAAACAAAAAGCAACTCAAACAATGTACAATTAACACACACTATGTCCAAACTGTTGAGGTGTTTGATGCTTTCGGGTCAGGTGCATGGGAATGGAATTGAAGCGGAATTACGACGTCCCCGAGTTCCACGAGGACCTGGTGAAGATGTACATGAGCGCGGGGGTGGCGCTGCGCGAGACCGTCTTCCTCTGCACCGACTCGCAGCTCTCTCGCGACGATTTTCTAGAGGATGTCAACAATATGCTAAATACTGGTGCAAACTTCTATCCAATATTTTGATCAATCTTCAATATAAAATGTTGCCATCACGCCATCAAGTGTTCTGAGAAGTGTCTATGTTAAAAGTGGTTTTAGTTTGAAGAGCTAACCAGTTGCGACGTTTGGCAGGCGAGGTAAACAACCTGCTGGAGGGAGAAGCATACGAGCAGATGCAGGCTGGCTGCGGGCAGGACGCCATAAAGGCTGGGGTCAACCTCTCTGATCGAGACGCCCTCTATCGGTTCTTCATCAACCGTGTGCGCGCCAAGCTACACCTCTGTATTTGCATGAGTCCCGTCGGGGAAGGATTCAGGTCATTTCATGTTCTAAAACATGTTCTCTTACATTGACCCCTCGTATTAAATTTTTACGTGGAGCTGTGTTGCGCATTCAGACGGCGCTGTCGCATGTTCCCCTCGCTGGTGAACTGCTGCACTATCGACTGGTTGACCAAGTGGCCGCCGGGAGCGCTGCATTCGGTGGCGCGTCAATCGTTGGCGCCGCTCGCTGATGCCAAGCTTATCAATGATGTATCCACAGTCTGCGTTTCCATGCATCAGGTACGTGCGGTCCAACTCATATCCTAACTAAAAATGTTTGGGTGGCGTTTAAATAAGCACAGGTAACACTAAAGTGCATAAAGTAAAATAAAAATTCGAAACATGTTTTTGTGTGGTTTTTTGTAAGGACGTGGACGTGATGTCGGAGCGTCTGTTCACGGAGCTACGGCGGCACTTCTACTCGACTCCCAGCAGCTACCTCGACCTACTGCAGCTCTATCTCTCGCTGCTGGACGCTAAACGGCAGGAGATAATCTCCGGACGCGACCGCGTCTCCTGCGGTCTCGAGGTATGTTTCTTTTTCAGATGTCGCCGACCTTACTAATTTGCTTCATACAAACTGCACATTTCAGACTGATAACGCATTGGTATTGCAGAAGCTATACAGCGCGTATGAGTCAGTGGGTGCGATGGAGCGCGCCGTGCGGGAGATGGAGCCGCTGCTGGCGCACAAGGCAGCAGAAGGCTCGGCGCTGGCGGCACGGCTGCAGAGCGAGCGTCGCGCTGCCGACCTCGTGCGAAGCGCCTTGCTCATTGATGAGGCGAACGCCAAGGTAAACTTTGAAGTCGCTTTTAGTTTTTGTCACTAAGTTTTACACATGTAGCACCAACATTATATTATGCGGTAATTGACATTGGTTTAAACCTTAACAGGTAAAAGCAGACGAGGTTAGGCAGATCGCGGACGAGGCTGTAAAAGAATACAGAGAGAAGAAGAATATCTTGGCGTAAAAGTACGCGCTCTGTATTTAGATCTGCGGTGTCTAAAT
>JAODUI010000025.1:8620134-8676803 GCA_027563995.1 Papilio gigon
TTGCAGTTAATTAATTAGGATACCTACTAAAAACCCAACGATGTTCCTTCTCGTCGCCATTTGGCTGGGCCACGGGAACACTTGCGCAATCTTGCGTGACCCAGCCGGCGCCGTCCGCAAGGGCGAACACACCTTCGGGGGCCAATATAAGCCCCATACGTCCTAAAATGCCCGCTGAGGAACACGGCGATGGAGAGAGTCTGCATGTGCATCCTCCTACCATCGCCGCTCAGCCTCCTCTTTGAGCGCCATTACCTCGCAGAAGGAGGCTACGGCGCAGAACCTTTCGCTACTCGTCGCTCGCTAATCCAGGGTGTGCTGGGTCGACTAACTTTTCAATTTACCTAGTTGAACTTAATTTTTAAAATTCTTACGATAATCCTACCCAAATCTACTAAAATTTATAAATAGTGATTATTTCTATGGCAACTTTATTCGCTGAGATTAAGCATAGATGTCGCTGCAGCGCTTTTAATCACTTTCAATCTTAAAATCTAATAACTTTTGATTTGACATAAGCATCTGTCAAATTATAGAAGGGTAGCAGTATTTTTAAGAACAAATTAGTACATTTTAACATAAAAAAGAAACTAAATAATATACATTTTTGCCCAGAAACAAAATAATGTAAATAATGAAGTGTGGTAATTTGCTTATTATTTTAACAATAATGTCAACGAATACTTTCAGTTGATATTACCAATCGATAGGGAACGTTCGGTTGCTAATTTAATTTGCTTGTATTAATTCAAATTCCATCAAAATTATCATCCTCACTCAGTGATCATCATTTTTGTGTAAACCGTTTTGAGTTTATTTAAAACATTTGTCGTCGTTTACAACTCATTAAACTAATTGTTATCATATTTGTATACCTAGAGATAACCTCAGCATTTTCCCGAGCACTTCAACTGGGTATTTCTTATTTGCAGTTCGTGCAACACAGTGTGAATAGTAGGTTCGCGAATTATATGTGAAATATGGTGCTTTAGTTGTTTTCATATAAAATATTAGGAAAATATGCGAATTTTTTTACGACCGACATGCCACGGGATATTCTGAGTGAAAGTTTGGCTGTCCTCCGGATTATTGAAGTAAGTTGTAATTCTCTATAAAAATTGATAACTTTAATTTAAATTTTAAAATATTTTAATAGTATCTTTCATCATTAATGTAATGATAAAACGATATTATGTTTACTTCAACAAGTGTTTCTTAAGTCGCTTTTTTTGTGCTCTGACCCTTATTACATGCAGAACATAAGCTATTACACACTAAAAGAACATGCTAGGGATGAACAGCACATCTTGCAGAAGAAAAGTAGACTACAAATATCTATTGTGATGCAGAGCAATGGATTTGATTCCCTTTTCATAGTTTCCCCCAAAGAGTTTTGTAGGATGAATGTAATATGGATTGCTGTATTTTCCTTAAAAACATTTTTTTTTACAATCTTTGTTAAAATAATAGACCAGTTATGATTTTCTCCGTTTCTGCCACATAAACTAAGGTGACTTTACAACTTATTTCTACCCTTGGTCTGTAACCTTCTATTGTTTTATTTCTTTTGGTAGATTACCATCGTGTCCCATGGCTACATTACAAGCTTTGACATTAACAATAAAGGATATGATATATCTCTATTGTACTAAAAGATAGAAATAATTAATTTATTCTTAAAACTAACCATACTTATTCTATTTATAAACAAAGGACTATTATTACAACTGCCTATTATTACTGGTGACCATCACAGGATGTAAACAAAAGATAAACCCTAATGATTCCATGAATGAACCTTTTGTTTAATATTTTGTCATTTCACTTTTGATATTAGCGAGATTTATAGGAACTATGTAAATTGGAAGGTTCATACAATGATTCATTGTTCAAAATTATTAAAAATGAGCTCCTTTATTCATTACTTTTATATAATGTTCTCACTGCGTCAGCCTGTCCATTCCAGACCGGCACACGACCGCTATGTATATTGCCTTCCTATAGTAATATGTTTACAAATTATTTGTAATCTTAGTATTGACAGAAGGGTGGATAACAGTAATAAGTTATGTTTGAAGGATGTGTCATCACAGTTATCAGTCTGGTTTTTACAGTCTCTGCTTATATATATAATTACATTTATTTGTTTAGTGTGTTATTTCCAGTTAACTCATTCATAGGAGTTGATTTGTTAAGCCATTCAATCACATTGATTGTACAGATTGTTAAATGTATAAAATCTGCAAATATAATTTTGTAACAGTAAGATATGTAAGGAGTTTTTAATATTTTTTTATGCAATCCTCTAACCAGTTACTTAAACATGACAAAGTGTGTCTGAACTCATAGCTCATGTTAAATAATATATACTCAAGGTTTTTGTGTACAACTCACAGAGTTATTGGATTTACAGCATGAAGATGAAGAGAGTTGGCCCCTGGAGGATAAAGTGCCAGCTTGTAAACAAGCAAATAAGAAAATCGTCAACCCCACTCTGAGTAGCCAGAAAGTTATCACTAAAGATGACAGTGCTTGTTATTTTAATTTTGCGTAAGTACTATGTAGTTCTAAAATCTAAACTCTTTTAATATTCTTGAATTAAAAATTGAAGTCCCCATGTACCTAGAAGTTTAGTAGTAGATATTTATGCATTGGTATTATTATTTAAAGTTTAAAAACAAATGTAAAAGAATGTTACATGTATCAATTTATTGTTAAATTTTAATATATGTTTTAGCCACCGAGACGGAACAAGCAATCGTCAGCAAGACCCAGTGTACCAATACAAGACTAACAGCTTGCCGGCGGCATCCTCCATCAACCAATCCTGGGACGAGATAGTGTGCTCGGCTTTGCGGATATCCCCTGAAGATATAGCTAACCAACTCTCTTTACTTGATCTGGCCTGCTTCAAATCCATTCAGCCCGATGAGCTTACCACTTGTGGCTGGAACAAACGCAACAAGTTGACGGTTGCACCCAATGTTGTTGCGTTCACCAAGCGCTTTAATAGGGTAACAATTTCTATTAAACATTTACTAATATTAGCTAATAATGTGTTGCCACACCAAAGTAAAAAATATGTAATTAAAAAATAGACTTATGGATTTGATTTTGTGGTGACAGGTGAGCTTCTGGACTGTACAAGAGATTTTAAACGGGCAGTCACCGAAGGCTCGTTCAGAGACCTTGGCTCACTTCATAAAGGTCGCCAAGAAACTGCATGAGCTCAACAATCTTCATTCTTTGTTTGCTATCATCTCCGCACTCAACAGTGCTAGTATATACAGGTAGAATTGTTTTCATTAAAAGATTTATTTATGACAGTTTTAATGTTTTTTTTTATTTAAATGTTAGCCCTTTTTTTTGTCAATTTCCTAATATTTCTTTTACCAACTAAGCTTTTAGTCTTGTGCTAGGGTATAGTTCACGACAATAATTGAATGGGATTCGAACTCTCGACGTCGTGCTCGAAAATCCGTACCAATAACTATAAGGTTATTGGTGCTTAAGATTCTTAAGATGTCCTTATGAATGCTAGTCATGTGAAAGTAGGTCGAATAGTGATAAAGATAAATGATTTGATAATGTTAACTTGACAGATTGACGAAGACATGGGCGTGTTTGTCGAAGAAAGATAAGCAGCAGTTTGATAAAATGGCCGAGTTATTCGGTGAGAAGGACAACTGGTCTGCCCTCAGGGAATACCTCAGGACTATCTCGCTGCCTTGCATACCTTACCTTGGTGACTATCAAACTTGTCTCAATATCTGTTCATAAGCGATACTGCATAGCTTTTAATTAAGTATTAATTTGTTGTTTGATTTCTATGCGGGTGACACGTTAGGTTTTACATGACGGTTGTTATTCTACAAGCAAACTAGCATATGTATTCGGGACTCGGTTATGCCGGCCTACTTTAAATAGACGATTTTGAATGATATCTACAGTACAAAGAATATTTTATTTAGTTTTGTCTTTATTTACTTTAGATTGTTTTGTGATGTTTATATACTGCTATATTAGGTATATTCCTGACGGACCTGGTGTATATCGACATGGCACACCCGGCGGAGTCTCCGCACCGCGCCGCCAAGATGGCGGTAGTGCTGCGTGCGTTGCGCCGTTATCAGGCGTCCCAGTACGACGCCCCGCCCCTGCCTCACGTCGCCGCGTATCTGAATAGCGTGCGCTACATCGAGGAGCTGCAGAAGTTCTTAGAAGATGATCAGTACAAGTCAGTATGATATCAATGCTGCTATGTCTTGTTTTTAGATACTAGATTTTTGTTAAATTACTAATATTACTTGTAACCATTCCAAGTTTATTATTAGCTTAAAAACACTTGTGCTAGGATATGGTTCACGACAATAGTCGAATAATGGGATTAGAATTCTCGCCTGCTAGTTTTCTATTGGTGCTGTAGGTTGTGTATTTTAAATAGTTAGTACGCAGTTTGCGTTTCGAAGAAGCGCCGTTTCAAAAGGGAGCTTATCTTATATTTATATTTACCGTCTGCGTTCAAACGTACGCAGTAGACTATGACGTCATACCTTTTAAATAAACATATAAAAACATGATAGCGACAATACGTTCTAACTACCTCCTTAAGGTTGAATATCGTGGAGCAAATTATCCGTCAATTTCACGGAAGTGCGTAGGATGAAAATGTCCTTAACTAGATAACGCTTTAGGTCAAAGAGCAAGAGGCGGTTCTCGTGGTGACTAATATAATGGCACATAAAAAATACAATGACAGTTGTTCGCACGTACAGTTTTCATTCATCATAATTAAACAAGTATTGCATAATAGCATTCATGTTTCGCGATTATACGCGCTTTTTGAATTTATATAAACATAAACCTTATGTGTTTCCTTATGTAAACTAACATCTGTTCATGACGTCATATTCCCATGTCAGCAATGCGAGTTGAATTGAAATACTTCATGCCGAGGGTCGATCGTTGTAGCGATATTTGGGGGCGATGTGAATGCGAATATATCGACAATTTAACTATGTAATACAATGAAATGTATATAACCATGGAACTGGCGATAATGGAAGCGATAACACCATGTATTTTTAAAACTTGAACTATGAAATTGTCATTGGAATTACCCATGACACTAATGTTCATTGTTTTGATGAGACTGCTGTTTATATAATATTATGTGAATATTTGAAAGTACGTTTGCGTGAAAACAAAACTACATGATTTTCGTGGTTATTTCCAGGTTGTCTGTGAAACTGGAACCGCCGTCTCCTACGGGCAGCCGCACAGGCTCCAAAGAGTCTGTTAAAGAATGTACTGTGACATCCACGGCTGTAGTCTCCGGGGGCGCTGCGGCGGCAGGGGGCTGCGCGGGAGCTCCCCCTTCGTTACTGTCTCCGTCCCACCGCCTCGGGTGCGGCTCGCTCCGCCTGCAAGCCCCCTTCCAGTCCAAGTTCATACCGACGCACCGGAAGTGCCGCTCGCTCGGCTCCAAGTACGTACCAGATGGCCACTACATGTCGAGCACGTACTCAACTTTACTCGAGTCTACCGAAAGTCATTCGAGTGTTTACTACGCCGATGCACCCAAGTGCACGAGATCAAATTTATTTGTTAAAAATATTATTTAATAGTACAGTTATTAACACAAAAATTTTATATTATATCCTTAAGAGTGTGTTTTTGAAACAAGATTATAAGCTGGTTAAGGGTTAGGTAACTGTTTACTAACAAAATGTGAACAAACGCATGTAACATTTTCGACTATATAATTGCTGTTGAGATGTTGCCGGCGTTGTTCGCGTGCCCCCTGCCTTCTATGCCCCTGTTGCCTCCGTGCCCCCAAGCCTTCCGTGCCCTCATAGTTCTCGTGCCCCTCATGCCAGCATCGTTGTTATCTGTTACACGTAACTATCATTGTTTTCTGTTTGTGACAAAAGAGATGGGATTGTCTTTTACACTTAGACTTACTATTAACGTCGAGTTCCACTGTCGTAATATTTTTATGAAAATACGTTCTCTTTGTTCTTTTAAAGGCGACAATATATTTTCCGATTTAATTCTATGATGATTGTTTCATGTATAGTAAAAGACAGGCCCGTGTCTGGCGATCCGTCGTTCACAAGTAAATATATTGAAATTCAAATTGTATTCAAACATTACTTTTTGCCCGTTACTGGGCGCTTAGGTTTCGTAGCGCGAGTTTGCCAAGAAATTTTCACAAGGTCAATTTTGGTGTTGGGTGAGTCGATTTGTATTGGAATTAGTACGACGGCTTGCATTTGTTGTTGCGTAGTGTTGTTTTGTAATTTAGCACGAGCATGCCAGTACTGCGGGGGCCGCGGCCGCGCCCTCCCTGGGTACTTGTTAAGTTTCTGATGCTGGGGCTCTACATCGTCCTGTCATTCAACACATATTTTACCTAGACCAATCGATTGTACGTGTTTAGAAATAAAAGGGTTTTTACGTAAAAATATCAACCCAATATCTCTGCGATCAGGCTACATACCGCGGGACACACAACACACACAAGTTAGACGAAAATTAAACAATCTCCTTCTTCATCGACATCATAATTGTAAATTATCTGCTGCTGTAAGCTTTTCTATATCTCTCCTTGCTCAATTTTAATTTCCCGTTTTTGCTTTTTTCTCTTACAGCGGTTCATATGTTAACCACCTATTAAAAATACTGCAGATTTATGTAAACATTAATAATTTTGTGAATCTAAAATCAATTGATATCTTGCTCTATTTACGCAAAATAGCTATGATCCGTTGCTAACTTTATGCATTATATCCTATCACCACTGATATCATAACATCACTTACGTCTCAATCCTTACGATTCTCCTGCAGTTATCAAATATGTTCATAGTTCGCTCGTTTTTTTTTGACAAGTTATTGAAGCATTGTACAAAGGACAATTAGTATACATATATGTTTTGAAATCGGTTTGTGCTTCCATAACTGTGATAGATGTAGTGAGAAAAAATTGACCTTCGAAGTTTTTCGGAAAAGTTCGTATATATTGTGCTCTCTGCAATAGATTCAGTGCCCATCTTAGAGAATTTTAAACATTATTCATTTTGATATTTAACACTAAAAAATAAAGTTCCATATTAATGGATATGAAAATATCGCTCATTTAATACGATCATTCATTAACAATTCGGCTGCAATCGTATTCACAAATAATCCGAGTTTGCCCAAAGGAAAATAGTTTCTCACTACAGCTGTACTTGTACTGACACATATTGCTTGCTCTGTTCTTTCAAAGGGAGTGAGAGAGACGGCAATATACAGGTGCTTCCACAATACAAACTTTGACATGTAGCTGATTCCATGCATGAATAATATACATTTGTCTCCGCGCTTGCCTCAGCCTTCTACAATCCCTTGTTGAAATAACTCCATCCTTTTCAATAAAATACTGTAGGAAATGTATAGTGTAAACTCAGATAGGTAGCACCGCATTATTGGTGAGCTGATCGCTTACCAGCTAAAGGGTCGCTTTATTGTACAAAGTGTATATTATGTACTGTAGGTGCCATGTATATAAGGTCAGGTTGTGTTAAGGGTATTGTTGGCAGCATCTTCGGCAAGGGGTCGGGGCAGGGGGAGGAGCACGAGGCGTGCCCGGGGCAGACGCCTCCAGGCTCCGTCAACCTGCTGGATGATACGCTGCTGGAAGCGCCGGTCGTTGGTGCAGTGCCATCGCCCGTTGGAGCCCTGCACAGGTAGACTCTGAACCTTTGAATTTTCAATCACGAGATACAATTTAGAGAAGAAAGTCTAAAGTGGCATAAAACATAATTGTAATAGAATTACATTTTGTTTTGCAGCGAGCTGTCGAACTCTGTGCCTTTGCGATGTGACTTCCAAAGCTATGTGCGGAGGAAGACGGTGTTGAAGGATGGGAGGAAGATATCTCTGTCGTCATGGCAACGCTTCTGGCTCGAGCTCGCCGGACCCGCGCTCGTATTCTATGCTTCCAAGTCATTTAAAGGGTTAGTACAAAATTGCAATTTTGAATCGTGTTTTAATAAAAAGTTCAAGCCGTCAAGGAAGTTTTTAGTACAAAAATAGTCTAATCTTTTTGGCATTCCAAATGTTTGTAAAATTACAGCCTCTGGTTATTTGAATGAGAGATTACAACTGTTACAGTAGAATGTTTTGGTATAAAATTGTTTTTTTTTTAGGAGCAGCCGTAGCGACTTCCGTTCGGAACGCTGCAAGGTGGTGCCGCTGTCAGGGTGGACGGCCGCGCTCGAACCCCCCGACTGCTTTCAGCTGCTGCACCGCGCCGCCGGCACCCTTTACAGGTTCAAGTACGTACGAATCACAGACATATAATTCTTACATGTAATTTGAGACAGTTCGTGCGGAGTAGAATATAAAGCTATGGTTAATCAAAAATCAATCAAAACCATAACTGTTTATGATTTTTGGTAGGATTTCGAACAAAAAAAAAACCACCATTATCATGTAACAATGCTGTATAACTCTGCAGTAACGATATTTTAATATGTTAAAAGATAATTTAAAAAAAATCATATTATTATAAAAGCTGTACAATAGTAAAGGTAATAGAGAGCAATGTTTGTGTTACAGGACTGGGTCAGAGTCGGTGGCGAAGCAGTGGGTGTCGAAGATCGAGGAAGTGAACAACAGAACTGAGAAGCCGCTGCCAGCGAACCTCATGTCGTTCGAGTAACGCTCACCGCCTTATACCTTATGTACTTTGTTAATTTAAGTGGCGTGGAAACTTACGCTAGTACCGCGCGAGGGCTGGATAGTAGCACACTGCTGTACTCTGTTTAGTCCTCGTGTGAAACTTGCATTAGTGTTTATCGTCTGTACTGAATATCGCTACGTTTGCGTCCTCGAAGCAATCGAATAATTTTACAAAATGGGCTATGGTGCTCAATAAATTAGCCAAAGAACTTCTTAATGTTAATATTAATGCACAAATCGCACGATACTATCATGGCCGTGGGCGTGGACGTGGCCGTGGGCGCGTGCGTGGGCGTGGCTTGTACGTATTAGTTTACGAACCATGTTATCAACCGCCGAACATCGAATCATCACTCGCATTGCATTTATCTTAAGGTGGTTATTGTTGAAACAGACATGTATATGTGATAAAATGAAATCTCACAGTCAATTTGTGTGTTGTAGTTTGTTACTGTGGTCAATTTTTTAATTTCTTAATTATTTAGAGGCAAATTTCACCCACCGTTGTACATTTGATTCCTAATACTCTGGGATAGCCGATGTTATTCTATAAAAATTGTTTTTTTTTCAGTTTTAGGTTATATTGTTCATCCGCCTAATGCTTTAGCTGATAAATGCTAAGTTCTCAATGCTATGTTCGTTATTTTGTATTGTATCAATGACGCACATAATTTTATAAACATACTTATTAAGCTTGCAAAGAGTTTTAATAACTGAAATTCATTTATTTTGTTCCCTTACTAGCTCCTTAAGTGTACACTAAGGGATTTTTTAGTGACCCTTTACGAGCGGGCTAGTGTTTTCAGGTAATATTAAGTTCCTTCATATGTGCTATGTTTGAGCGATTTTATTGCCTATATCTATATAATATATATGTCGCTCAAACAAACAAAATGTACAAATATACTATGTTCGTTTTATCTGTAGGCCAGTTCAAGTATGACTTAAGCAGATTTATTACAAATGTTCACCCCCCTCCGCCTTGTCAGCAAAAGTAAGCAATACTCTGACCCCCTCTCACTGACATAAAAATTGCTATATGATTGTTTCTACTAATGTATTCTAATTGTTTAAATGTTTCAAGAGCAGCATTTGTAATTCTATTTCGTTAGTGTTTATGGACAATGTGTAGGTTGCAAATATGAGTAAAAAAGTAAAAACTAGTGCTGACGTAATCACCATCTAGACCCCCCCCCACACTTATGTCAACAATAAGCAAATCATAGTCTCCCCGCTCACTATAGTGCTTACGTAATACTTGAACGGCCTCTTTATAAAATCAGATCTTGCTTTGATTTGAACAAAACGTACAGACGAACAATTTTTTTTGCCAATATAGATTCTCATTACGTGTTTAAGTTAGTTTATAATTTTGACAATTATCAAATATTAAATTCGTTAGTTTACAATCGGACTAGGTAGATAGTGAACTGATTTTATGTCACAATATATTTAAAATAATGAATAGATTTCAGTTCATAATTAATTAATACAAATAATAGTAACATAGTATTTATATACAGTTTATAATATGTCTAGACAGATTATGAACTGGCGAATTTGATGTTTGTAAGATAAATACAAATGTTTGTTTGATTTTATTTGTACTAGGGCCTAAATTATATTAACAGAATTGAATTGAATGACGTTATATATTGTACTCAGAGATCTGCGTTAAATATTTATATAATATGTTTTATATATAGATATATGATTAAATAAATCTATGACGGGAAAGAGTATGGACATACGAATTCAATGTAAATGTAAAATTATAATAAATCTATTTTTATTATGTTACTTTTCTAATAAAACTTTCCAAAATAAACCAATAGACTATAACACTGTCAGCCAGTAATGTATAATTTCTCATTTCCATTGAATTCTGCTGTAAATGTCCTTATGAAAACATCAACCGTAATATTATCACAATAAAAATACTAGATTTATAACCTATAGGTGAGATTTCTTTTTTAATTTAACGTCTAATCAAGAATCTATTTTTTTTACTCTCATACCAGTAGACTTTTGTTAGTTTACTATTATTACCCTACCAACCATTCCAGGTAAGTATGAAAAAGCTTGTGTTAGGTTATGGTTCTTTCAAATGTCATTGTGTAAATGACAACACTAAAGTTTTTCCACAAAATGTCTCCGCAGGCTTCACTATTGTGCTTTGCATTAGTTATCTATAGGTTATATATCTGCTTTCTATATTAACCGGTATATAAAAGAAAAAAGTAAAAAGAATACATATACGTCGGGAAATCTAGACAACAGCAGAAACGGTGTGGCAATAGCGTTACCAATAAGCCAGAACTGTGTGATGGGTTATGAACCGGTCAAGGACAAGATCTTAAGTGTCGGACCGAAAGCGTCACCAGTCACCCAGAACATCGTACAGGTATACGCCCCTTCGAGCTCGGCAAGGGATGAAGTTATGGAGCATTTTCTTCTTTAATTTTTTTTTAGGAGGCGCTATGCTCTCCTCTCGTTCCCCTAACTTATGCCCATCGGGGACTTTGTGAGACAGGGTTTTTTATTTTTTTATTATTCAAATTTTTAAACTTACATAGAGCACTTTTACAACACCGTAGAAGCCACTATAGCCAAAATTCCTAATAGACAATCCTTGTTGGTACTGGAGTATTTTGATGCTGAAATAGGGAAGGACGCACACCAGCTCAATAGTTCTACAGGTAGATTCAGCCTAGGCGTGAGGAATGATAGAGGAGAGCGACTCATACAGTTTGGAACGGACAACGACCTTGTGATTGCAAATAGTCAATTTCAACATCGTCCCCGGAGGCGTTCGTGCCGTTGGTTGCCTCGAGTGACGTTCAGTTTCGCGGTCATTTGGAAGACAAGGCCAAGCTGGCCTCCAAAATGCTGGGTATGCTTAGTTCCAAGCTTTATGCCCCCACAACCCAAAGTTGGCAATCGTGGAATGAAGCAGATAGCTCGATAGAAACGTCGAATGGTCTCTGGAATCAAGCAAATAACTTGAAGTGACCTCCACTAGGACATCTAATCAGCCTATCACAACACGCGCTCGCCAGCGCTGGATGAGTGACAACACTCTAAAGCTCGGCAATGAGAGGCGCAAGTTGAAAGCTTCAGGTGCAAAAGCTCAAGACCAGAACAGATTGTCAGCCCGAATCCAGGCATGGTGCAGGCGGGATCACAATGATCACAAGAAGAAAAAGAAGAATAGAAGATATTAAGGGCAGAGTGCAATGTGAGCTAGAAAGCATATAGAATGTTTGGAAGGTCTATTATCAGTCACTGTTCCTAGATAAGAAATCAGAAGAGTTTGCCAAAAGTGAACCTGAGAATCTGAGTTAGAGCCAAACATTCTTGAATCAGAAGTCAGAGCGGCCATAAATCATATGAAGAATGGAATCCCGATAGAAACCATAACTATCTGCTGCCGAGTAGACCATCACGACGACCACTCTGTCAAGGGTGAAGCGATCAAGAAGAATGTTCCTAAGATTGTTGATTGAGAACATTTAATTAAATAAATATGTGGTAAGGCCTCCCGTTAGATAGACTGATCTGGTTTAGGTGGCTCGAGTATCCTGGATGAGGACGAGGGTCGTTGTGGCGGAGGCCTACGCCCAGTGGGCTTCGTGTACCTGATATCATGATGTAACATTTTCTTCTATTTAGTTACTAATACCTTTGTTATATTCCGTATTACAAACGGCCATATTAGGCGCGTTCCTTTTAATGCTATAAATTAAAGAAAAAAGTAACTGTTAAAAAACAAGCTTTTCTTATCTAAGTACTTCTCACGAATTAAACGGGCCCGGATGCAATGGCTTTGCGTCGTTTGAGAATGTTCCTATGGCCATCTTGCACCTCCATCATCAGATCAGTTCTACATCACAATATTGCATTGTCATCCGATTTATACAAGCGTGTTAAATTTTAGCTCAATCGGAAAGTGGGAAGTGTATCAAATTAAAGTTGCAAGATTTGATTACAGACGCGGTGAAGCTAAATAAAAGCTTTTAAAAAGGGGTTAAAATGAAAACTATAGTAATTTCTTGTCAGAGTAGATATATAACAATATTGATGTAGTAAATGTTGTATACAGATTTGTGTTATTTTATATGAAGATTTTATCACTAATTATATTTTCAAATCTGTAATTACGTCCGTACTACTTTCCCGATGGCCAGGTTCCAGTTAATTTGTACGAATGTAGGGAGTTATAAAGCTTTGTGGATGCGTATGTCTAGTGTATGTGCCTTGCGCCCTCTTCAATAAATATCGAATTAATTTAGTGTTACTTTATTTATATCATCATCATCACCATCGCCATCATCATCATCATCACCAACTCCAACATCACTACGTCCACTACCAGAATCACCATCACCATCATCATCATCATCATCATCATCATCACTATCACCATCACCATCACCACTACCACCATCATCATCATCATCATCAGCAGCAGCAACAGCAGCAGCACCGTCATCATCATCACCACCGCCACAACTACTACCACCATTACTAACGCCCCCACCATCATAATCATCATCAACACCACTACAACCATCATCATCATCATCATCATCATCGTTATCATTATTATCATAATTATAATAAGCCTTTCCCAATACCCCTCCACAATATGCACTCCACCTTTCCCATCCAACGACAATTATCTACATACTATTATATAAACCGTAAACTTTGTTATTTATGACCTAAGCAACCACGATATACATTTTCAACTATTATTTTTTTCCAAAGAACTTTACACTTACGACGAGGTTCTAAGTTATATATTGTCAGGCTATTAAACTTAGGAAGTAAACTGGAAAAAGCCGTTTTTGTGTGAAAGTGCCAAAAATTACAAGCAAATAGTATAACCAAGGTTGTCATAGTAACCAGTAAAATTCAACTAATTTCTATAAAGGGCAAGGACGTTGCTTGGAAATGACAGCTTCAGCTCGGTCGTTGTTTCTCTTCGCCTTAAATTTTGAATACGGATGAAGCAGCTCGGCCAAAGCTATCTATAAATAATTTCGTCAGAATTGTATGAGAAATAGATTTGTTGAAGTCTTTGGTAAAGACAGCGTAAATCTTTTTTATAATCAACTTTTACTTACTGCATTTCTATTCGAGCGCTAGTCAGCGACTAAATCAGCGTAGCATTAAACGAATAGACTAAGAAACTCTCGCATATCAGCTAGGTATCGGAAGGCAAAAGCCCCCTAAAAATTGTACCAAACTAGACAGACGAAAGTACGAATAAAAAAAGAATGATGGCCCATCTGCTTGTTCGAACAGTAATCTCGGAATTCCTTTAGCCGTTTTAGAGTTATCCGGCTGAACATTTAGTGTTAGAAAAATATTTACAATAATTGATAAGTTAATCTATTTGGTCATATTTATAAATAAAAGATTTGGCAAGTATCCGTAACCTTTCTGTAACCCTGAACATAGCAGACACCGTTGTGAATAATAGTTTCTTTTATTTAAACAGAAGACCTAACATTTTCTATAACTTGATAACAGTGTCAGCAAACAATGTCTCTAACTACAATAGCTATTGTAGTTAAATAAAGCCTTATCTACGGTGACAATGGTGTCAAGGGTGACATTGTAAATAAAAGGCGGCATATATCTTGGTACAAAGATGACATCACCCCGTTCTAATACTGTTCCCGAGATGGGATCATTCGATAATGGCGAAGTTAGATATGTTATAGTCGAATAGTGAATTTCGAACGTCTGTTGCTTAGCCAAATATTAATACACCGCAAATTAGTACACAGAATATCACAAGCTGTTAAATATGAACTTTAAAAAGTATAGAAAATTAAAGGAAATAACGCAACGATGTTGATAAAATCGTTTGATATATGATCTATCAAGTCTCTACAGTTTGCTTAGACGAATTAAAAACAGGCGTAGTTCGCGATTTTCCCGAGTCAGACGATACACGTTACCATGGAGAATCCATGACGTTGTCAGCGACGAACATCCTTAGTTAGTAACATTGCTTTTAGAGAGTTATCGTTAAAAATGTCTACAAATGAGGAGAAGACGAGATTATCGAAACTTTTACAAGACTTGGAGGTAGCTGAGGAGAGATTGCCGGAACGATGTCGCCCGCTGGTTAAGGATTTCCAGGAGAAGTTTTCTGAGGAAATTACAGATCAATTTCCCGAGAAGGAAATGTATGTGAACCCATACATACCCGATAAAGGTCTATTGGATGAAAACGAACGAAAGCTACGCGAGTTACTCGGCGAAGAGAAAAGGTTAGGTGTATTCTTTGATCATAAGCTCGTCCGAGATTACATGGCCGGTACAATTTGACGTATTAGATATGTCGAATGTGTAGCTCGTTGTACTGTACAGTTTTAACTGAACAGTTAAGCTGTACAATTATAACTTACGCGTGTTACAACATTTCTGTCAGTTGTACAGTTCTCAGTTGCACACACGCTAAACTGTCGAACTGTACATTTAAAGAAGGCTAGGGTAAATGATGTATGTTTTTATTAACACAACAATTTGCCAGTAAAACGGTAAGTTTCGATAGAAACGCTTGTAAAAAAGCATACTGTTAAATCTGTTTCGCCTTGAGAACAATGTGCTTCGGTATTTGATACTCATATCAACTTGTTGCTTATTTATTTATTAAAATTTCTTGTAGAACAATAAAAGTTTCGAGTGAAGATTCATTGAATACTGTCGATCCAAAGAGACCGTGGCGTACAAACTCCTGTAGGGAGAAACTGGTGAGAATAGAGTCGGATTTGAAAAGACTGAAATCGGCAGAGAAGATGGCACCAATCAGTCATGGAGACGGTGATAATAAAGTGAATATTGAGGTTGACGTAGAACCTACTGACCCTATTGTTCGGTAACTTAGTGGTACTGTTTTTTTTTAAATAAATACGTGCTCACTGCAGGGACTTGGGGTAGATTGGAATTACGACAGTCTATAGTAAAGTAACAAAAAATCTTTTAATATGTTATATAAATATACGAGGAATTTGATAAATAAAACATCGGTGATTTTTATTATGTACTTACTATATATTTCGACAAAATAGAATTCAAGTGTGGATTAACATTATCTTTATATTTTAATGCATAAAAGTTTTAAAGTGTAACTAATACTTAAAATAAACAACTTTACGAAATAGAATGTAAAACTCAAAAACGTAAATAAAGATGAGAAATAATAAATATGTACTTGCATACACATATCTCTGTAGAAGACAAATTGACTGATGGATGACAAGCAGTTGAAGTAGTACATTTACTTTTTTTATCTATCTACAGTAAAATATAAGAATTGTAAATAAATATCTTTTTTTTACATATATCCAAACATTTTTATATATAATTTTTTAATTGTGCGGTTGATATTTCTCATGGAAAAATATACAATTTTTTTCCCCACCCCCCCCTAATCTAAATATACTCAGATTTTATCTTTAATAAGAAAATATTCAAAATAATCTATGATATAATTAAAAAAAAAACATAACTCAATAGACTATTGAAGTTAGTAACAAATTAATATAAGGAAGTAGAGCCGGGCCGCGCTTTGAGCACATCTGACCCGGGGAACAAACTTACTACTAGCATTATGACATTCAAACTTTACAGCGGTTCGAAGACAGTAGCGAGCTAATTTTTGTTCAGCGAGTTGTCATGTGAGCTATCTAGTGGTTGGAAGCGCAATTAGAGTTGTGCGCTTTTCATCGCGAGCCGCAATAAAGTTTGAAATATACACGAATAACATATTCAAATCTTCATCATCAAATAATTTCCAAGAAGATCGTTTAATAAACTTTAATATCATTATAGATTAATACAATTGTGATTTGCTTATCCTACATTATAATTAAAAGGGATCGATCCGTTCAATCGATCGCGGTATACGCATTAACGGTAAGTGAAGAATGAAAGCGCTGTTTTCGTTTAGAGAATCGAGTACGTCGAGGTTTGAGGATCCCGTAGAGATTTACTCTTTGGGCTGGGGCCGCACGATCTCGCACTTGCCGGGCGTGGCGGGAGTTGGCTCGTCGGAGAACATCGGGTTCTTAACTTCCATGTCACCAGTCTGCAACATCATGTTGATCGAAATTCGATAGTAGACAAATCAAATACGTCAATGAAAAGAAAATAAGTCGTTTGACTTCTCTGTTTACGAAGCGATTGAGAAGGATACGAATAAGAAGGGAAGCATTGTAGAAATCTCCATTGATATTACCTTAATAATAGTAATTCGATTGTATTAACAAATGATTACTCACGGTAGCGAAGCCGGGGCATTCGTAAACGGTGTAGTCACCTTCCTCATTTTCTTCGTCGGATTCCGGCTCGGATATGGACGTGGGGCGGTTCTCGGGCACACCGCCGCTGCACAAAAAATGTTTTTTTTATGTATAAAAAAATAAAGTATCGCTTGACTGCGATTTAAACTGATGTTAGTGAAGATGTTGGAAGATGGTTACCGCTGGTATGTGCCTATTTACTTTACTATTGGAAGCCTCCAAGTCGTATTTGATCATCAATCTTCAACAAATGCCTAATTAATTTAATTTAATCTGTGTTGAATGACAGAAAATTAATCATTCCCAAACGACAAATGTGAAACGACAAAAAAAAACTCGGTCTATGGTTCTCAGTTATTAGTACAATTTTCTATTTTTAATGCTTCAATCATTTATTCGTTTGTGAATTCCAATAATTTAATTTGATTAAATGTATTGAATAGAAATTATTAATAACTGTTGGGAGATTTCAATGTAATCGAAATTATGAAATGGGCAGTGGGCGGGTGGGCGCGCTAGCCGAGTGTAGAGGGCGCGAGGGCGCGAGGGCGCGCTAGCCGAGTGGCATGGGCACGAGGGCCCGCGTAGCACCGCGGTATGGGCGACGTCAGGAAAACCGGGAAATTAAACTCGAACCTTCTCCAAAATATACAATATTGCTCACTAGCGCGAGATGGAAATGAGATGTAGGCGATAAAAGTCGAAATAGAATTTGTTTTGTTGAGATGTACTACAGAACGATGCAGCTCCCGACTCGGTTTTAAATTACTTTCAGTTTTATAGGGTTACCACTTTGAGTAAAAAGTTGTGATTGCTTGACGGTCGGATCATGGTTAGTTAAATGACTATATTTACTAAAATATATAAGATTATCGCCAAATAGACACCTTAAGAGAAGAAAAATAAAAAAAAATATTTAAGATATTAGCTGATTTCCGTTAATGTGATAATACTTGTTATTAAATTTTCGAACACGAGAACGAATTAAATTAAATTTGTTTTGTTAAAAAATAGTTATAAGGATTGCAAATAGTCCCCCGCGCTGTCGGTGTACTATGAGATAGGGTCATACCTTTCCATAGCGATGATCTGTTGCTTCTGGTGCTGGTAGTGGTAGAGGTGAGCGGAGTGCGCCAGTCTGCCGTCGCCGTGCGGGTCCGAGGGGCCGGTGACACCGTAAGCGGGGTACTCGGGGTCGCCGGGAGCACGTATCCTCTTCGACAGTCTAAATATATTTAACGATAACATCAAATGGCCATAGAAACAAAAGGAAGTTATTGCTTGAAAATATAAGTACCTTCCAAAGACTGGATTGTCAACCTCGCATAGGAAGACGCTAATCTTAAAAGAACCTTCGATGTGCAGATGGATTACTAAGAGTGTAAGTTGTCCCTTCAATTAGTTGCAGATAAATTGACAGCCCGATCGCCGTGGCAAACTTTAAGGAAAGGCCTACGCCCACCAGTGGGCGACGTGGTATGAAATTAACAGATGCCTGGCCAGCTCAAATCATATCACATTTGAGTATAACATGTCGAGATACAATGTTAGAAACGCCAATAGCTTGGGTACAGATTTCCGAACTCGCGGAAGAGAGTTAGCACAAGCGTACTTAGAATAGTCTAACATAATTGTGACGCGTTTCAATTGACTAGACCACGTTCTATGATGGCGAATAGACTTTTGTATGTTACCTTTTGTATTTATTATGAGTATTGATAAACATCTGACGACGTATAATCAGATGTTAGGCGATGAGCAAATATTGGAATATTAATAAGCAAGCGAGTTTTCTCACTTCGCTCTTCACTTGAAGGATAAGGTTAAGGTGAGGTTACGATAATTAATATGGTAATATATTCAGATGCCATACAGCTCGGTCTATCAGAGAATATTCATATTGCGCGGCGTGCATGAACAAATACGTAGTGATTTCATGTTCAGTCAAGTAAATTATTATCACTACTAAATAAACTTATGCATTTCGATGGTATCAACATGTTGTTAATAGGGATAAAATTTTGTCACCACCTTCAATCCTTTGCCGCCCGCATCTAATGCATTCCCCCAACATTCATTAGGTTTTTCAGGATAGTGTTATAATTGAATATCTGATAATTTCTAAGCGCTATTATTAGATGACGAATCCTCGTACTAATGTGAACGTCACCCGTACAGTCATAAAAAATGAATTACGATTTTATTATGAAAAGTATTTTATATTCAAAGCTAACGTTCGAAGCATGGACTTGGTAGAAAAATTAGAAACAAAACTGTACCGAAAGCTATATAACCCACTTATTGAATTTTTCATATGAATGTAATATGTTTGACATGAAAGTAATGTCGGCAGTGGAAGCCTAGGGAAATGTTTTGTAAATACTTACACGTAGAGTCCGTATGTCAAACAGACGAGAGAGGCGGTGATGGCAGCTATGACGCCCATGAGTACGGCAATGCTGTAGAGAGAATCTGAGAGGGCGGTGCCGTTTGTTTCGTATATGAATGTATGTCGAGGTCTGGCCGTGCTGTCGCTGCGAAGAGATATTTGTTCAGAACAAGATTGTCACTAATAAAATACCATACATTCAAAGAGTACGATTAAACGAGCTCTTCAGTTATGCAACCAATCAAATGACTCAATTTATTTCGTTCCGTTATATCGGTAGTTATAAATTTATATTACAAGGATTTGCAGTCAAATTGTAATAAATTTTTTCGCGTTCTATTTAGGTAACTTTTGTTATTGTTAGAGAAAAAATACTCGTTTATTCGAATTCGATTTCAACTACTTTTCTAACATATATATATATATATATCTACACACGAAATTGTAGTACTAGAGAAGTGCAAACGTGACATGCCCAAACAGTTCTGTACAAAGATAATACTCCTTCTATTTATATTTGAGTCTCTTAAAATATAAAATGTGATCAAAATTCTTACAAAGGAAATAACATTTCCAAGAAGAACTATTTAATTGTACGAAGACTGTTTAAATTAATGGAAATATTAAATCTTAATTAAGTAAGAGGGAAAATTTCTAGCAAGTAATCGAATATTTTTCAATTGATAATTTGTCGTCGACGAAGAAATTTTCTGTACTACGGACTACGACTACCAGTATAAGGGGTGTAGTGTGGGGGGGAGGGGGAGGGGGTCTATCGACCGATGTCAATATTCGATTTCTTAAATCGATCTGAATTTTTTTTTAGTTACATTACATTGGAAATGGAAATAATTCGAACGCCTTCTAATCAATATAAGGTACACCTAGATACCGTACCGTAAACAAGGTGAGATCGATTATCGACACCGGCCGTAAATGCATAAACTAATTTCACCTCTCTTCAGTATAAGTTTCAACTGACGAAGTCAATATTTTCAACGAGCGCAGATTTGCTGGTATTAAGGAGACAGGCAGGCGGTATTTCATATTAGCCCTGGAATTAATTCCCCCTCTACTGTTACGATTTTTTTTATTAATATCCTGATTAATACAATCCCATCTCACGATAAATTACAATAACATCCAACTGTATGCACAAGTGTAGCCTCACCCTTATCTGTATTTAGTTAAACGATTTACAAAATCACGCCATCTATTTAAAGAAATAAATTACAACAGAAAACAGTGTCAGACAAAATTTTCTTTTTCGAAATTTCTTGTAAGAAGTATTCAAAGATGCTTGTAAGGAGATCTAAATTAATTAAAATGAAGGCTACAAGTCTCCTTGTTCAACTTCTTAAAGATAGGGAAGTCACCTAGTTGGCAAGAAAAATAATATTTTCAATAATTGTGTTAGTTTTGAATATATTAAAATGTAGCACAGTTCGAGAAATTAATTAACATGCATATATTTTCGTCGGTGCAGAGTATTCCACTGATAGGGGAGTTGTTCTGGACATGTACGTGAGGCAGACTCTATTGTTTACGCGAGTTCATTGTCAACGTACGCCGCATCTGACCTCCCCACCCCACCCGCCCCCACATGTGGGGGAGGAATTCAGTCATCATTGTTCACCGTGACCGTTCCCCGAACGAATGTCCGTATTGAATACACTAACGCAATATGTTATGGATATACCCTTGACCATCGTATCCATAGATTCTATGAATATTTTTTATTGTTGTATCCATCCTCCTTGGTACGTAGTTAGTAAGCTTTCAAAAAGATATAGTATACAGGCCAGTAACAATATTTTTAACGCTATGTGAAAAATAAAATTGAATCGGGCGTGGGTGGAACAAATGAGAAGAAAAAACCGGGCCTTGTTAGAAGTTTTTAGTTAGAGCAGGTTCTCGGAAATGTTTGATGATGAAAATGAAAACTTTTTACCTCTTTTTAATTAATTACGCGAACGTGTAATTTGACACAGTTAATGTAAAAAAACAGGTGCACAAAGCCATTTTTTTTATTAAAAAACCTTTCATTATAGAGGTTCGGTAGTTGACAAGAGAACACTAAAAAAGTTGGAGCTTCAATGAGTTATATTCTCATGTCGATCGTGTGCGACCAGTAGTTTATAAACTCTCAGTGGAATTCAACAAAGGTTTTCATTGCATTGTTTACTCGGAAAATGACATCAAAGCGTATATTTTTCATGTAACAGTTTTAACCTTCACGTCATCGACAAGAAACTAGCGACGTAGTCAAATTGTGAACCTCAAAGACCGACGTGGAGCTGGGTCCCACATTGATTGGTTGTCGTTGGTGTTTAAATAAAGTCCTTTGTAGTACAAAACTGTGTAACACCGCGCTTTGTTGTACAGATTGACATTTTTAAATTGGACCCTTTCGCGGAAATGATTTTTCAAATTTTCTTTATATAAAATGTTGCTCAACTTTATGAGATTTTGATGGTATATATTTTCAATGAGTGTTCTTTGTATTGTTAAATTACAACTCATGGGTTTATCATTTTAAAATACTGTTAATTTGTGACAGTATTTGTCAGTTCTTAACCCGTTCGCTGCGGCATCAATTTTTGCGTACTTTCCGTCCCTGCGGTACGAGATGTTATCGACTCGCTCCGTGACTAGATTTTAGTGTGACACGCGGTCCATTAGACCCCACCTTCTATAACAAAGTTATGCCATTCGCACCACAAATAAGAACACGTTTTTCCCTGCCGCACCACAGGGAAGTTGCATTAGGGATGATTTAGACCTCGCGGCGAACGTGTTAAACTATAATGTTCTGGAGTAAAACGTTCGTTAACTTTTCAATACATATTTTTTAATAAAATTTCGCTCGAAGCTGTGCACTGAACAAAGTAACAGCTTAGCGAGTGTCCCGGGGGAACTGTTGAGTTATTTTAAACAGATTAATTCTAATCCGCTAATGCCAAGATACGAAGAACTTATAAAATATTAAAGGAAAATTTATTAATATCGGTATTTAGTTAGAAAAATATCTATTGAAGGGAAAAGATGAACGCCAAAGCTACCGGCAAAGGCCATCTTCGTCTAAAAACATTTATAGGGTAATGGATTACGCATAAATCTTTTTTTGTTTTAAAATTAAAATCCTAAGTCCCAATTAAGTAAGATCAGCTCCATCGATGTTAGCCCTGCTGGTGATTCTAAAAATTGTTTCCAATGGAAAGTTAATCTGACATTTGATGAAGAAAAACATTGAAAATTAAACAGTTGTAATCCTAATTAGCTGAAGACACCTTAATTGAGTTGTTAGAAATGTTCTTATTAATATAAAGTTTGGTTGATGTTAGAAGATATGTTCATAAGATTTATGGATTTGGTTGAAATTTGGTGTAGTCTGAAACGCATATTACATTTTTTTTAAATGCGCTTAGAAGGAGTCGGCCAGCCAGTATATTCTAAAGGTAAGAAATAATTAAACTTACAATCCGCTGGTGAGTTCGTCAAGCTCGTCAGTTACCAGCGCCGTATTTTCTTCAGCATCTTGTCGGGTCTTGCGCTGCATGACCAGCTTGTCCATTTGTTCCTGAATGATGTTCCTTTCAACAACTACCGGCCGATTGACTCCTAGATAAAAAATCAATACTTAGAAAATTATTAGCGAACACGTGAATCAGTTATGTTTCAAAGAAAAATATTCCGATTAAATTTTTAAAGTTTTATTATTTTTTATCAAATGCATGTTTAATTCAAAGGATGATAGTATTACAACTACGTGTATAAATGCAATGAGAATAACTATGGTATCCATCATATCCATAGAGATTCCTAATTAAGACAGTTATAGAAATGAAACTATATTGATGTAAACTAAATCTAAAACAACTAACACTCACCGGCTCTAACACTAACGGCGCCGACAACTTTCAAGGCTATCTCTTCTTCGGGTGGTTTATTATTGCACGGTCGCGACCCGTCTCCCACACTTTCCCCAAAAAAGAGCCTACACTGGGCTCTAAACTAGTCGGTGCCGACAATAAATAAATACGAGAGAGTTAGCCGTTCTATCTTTAGTTGAAAGAAATTATATCGACCTGGACTTGGAGAAGTGGATGCTTGTCGCAGCTTATAATAATGAGGATATTGAAATTATTTTACTTACGGAACTGGTTCTCTTCCAGATAGTAGTAAGATGAAGTGTTCGGTGAATAAGCGAAGGACTTCGGGGTCATTTGTTCCAAATCGTTCGTGCGTTTACTATTGCGCAACATCTACCAACAAATAATCATATTTATATCGAAGGGCCTGTCCCCGCCTTCATATAAATAACAAAATATTTTAAAAGAACAATTTAAAAAAAACATCTACAGAAATTCTAATTTCATTCAATTTCGTTTATAATTTCGTTCGAGTACCGGTTTGTTCAAAGGTATACTTCAGAAATAATGTCAACATAAAATGATCGTTGACAACTAATTCTGTTTACCCCGTTAAGGTAAACGTGCATAATATAGTTAGTTAGTGCGACCTTAAAGGTTGCAACCTTCCGCTGAACTAGTTATCGACGGGAAGTATGATTAAGCAGGATGGAGGCAGTGTAATGAAGTTTTTGATGTAAATTCAAACTAGGCGTAGGCGACTGCTCATATCGATTTAGAAACATTTTTGTTTTACAAAATTTTTTGTTGATTTTTAATAACTAATTAACGTTTCTTTTACCACTCAAACTAACCTTTTAGGCTTGTGTTAGGATATGGTTTACGACAAAGTTCAATGGCGGGATTCGAACCCACGACCACAAATCCGTACCCTTACCCTTTATGGTTATTTGAAATTAATTGTGCGAAAATAATTAAGGCGCTTAATTGAAAAAAATCATCTCTCTCATTTTATTTGGAAAAAAAATAGAAACAGTAATAGTGTTTCAAAACATGTATTATGACAGATCGCAGCTCGAGCGTGTGTACAAAAGGACATGTATGTATGTATGTATGATGCTATCGTGCCTGCAACGTAGGTGTAAACTAAAATTAATTACATTTTAAAATGTGATTCTAAAATGGAGTTAATATAAAGTTGAAAGCAGCGTAGGTGGCGTCCCCCCAAATATATACAGATTTATTCTAGGAAGTCTATTGTACGTGGGCGGCAAATTACTGTCGATGTTTAATTATCAACATTTAATTACATTCCACTATTTGAGCTACAGCATCGTATAGGACACTTTTAGAATTGAAGTTTAAAATTATGTTCGACCGTTGGTGCTACGAGAGTGCTACGCGTCGTTCCACCTAAGTCTAATATTAACACCGTCGATAAATTTAACAGCTTTTTATTCACTTCAGTATGCTGTAATGAAAAGTATAAACGTCAAATGTTTATTAGAATGTTGGTAGGTGAAATTAGTGAGATTTTATTTCCGTTCAAAAGTATTTATTCAAGACTTAAACAAGTGAGATACTTTAGTCTACCTCTGATATGATTTATCATCATCATCATCATCGTCATCATCATCATCATCATCATCATCATCAGCCCTTGGCTGCCAGACATAGGCCATGCTGAACATAGGCCTTTCTCAATGCCATCCACAGTATGCAATTCTCCGTCTACCGCAACCTACGACTTCCTGCCGTCCGCTGGTCGTCGATACAGTGGATGGACGTCCCACACTCCATGTCCCCAACCAAAACAATTTATTTCTTAGATAATCCATAATACCTTTTATAAAATTTCAAATACAAGCCTTGAAAAAGTCCAAACTACGACTTTGACATTCAAAAATAATTGTATAAACAACCACGGTGTAGCACGAGGTGTTAATAGATGTAAATCTAGTTACACTGCGTTGAGGTTACACGTGTCGCAAATATGCATCACAACCCCACCGGCTAGAGTTAACGAATTTAAAAACTAATTGAACCATGGAACGTGCGTCGCACGAGCTTAGAATCAAATTATCGACTTTATTGACGCTTGACCTTCGATCGCGCAGCGTTGAAAATTTCACGGTCGGTAGTTCGTGACACGTTCATATATCACATATACATGTCAATATTACATAATTATTGTAAATAAAAATGTGCCAGGCGCTACGACCGCCATAAAGCGGGATAGCTCACTCGTCCTGAAGGACATCCGACGGGTCCGAAACTAGTCGGTACCGACACACACTCGAGTTAAGGCGTTATTATAAGTAGTATAAATAATGTTTATGCCACGGTTAAAACTGTTCCGATAAAATTAAAGATATGTGTGTGGGTTCTGGACTTTAAGCTCGGATAAGTAGAAACTTTTACTTGAAAACCAATGATGCCATCTGATTTTTCCGAAGCTTTGGTAAGTTGTGTAGAGGGTGCGCCGTGTTTTCTTAATGCTGATTAAACAAACTTATTGCATTATGTTTGGACTTTGTTTAGTTTTACATATTGTGAAATAAATAAATATTTATTTTAATGTGACTTCAAGTATACTTGAAGACAAATAAACGGACTAAATAAATGAGCACTGAGTTTGTTTCTTTATCAGTTATAAGAGCAGAAAAATAAGTTCAATGTCGGAAAGTGTTGCGTGGGCGTGATTAGAGGAAAATCGTCTATTGAAAATACATATTAATTTCTTACATTGAAAATATGTGTTTTTTCATAATCTCTTCTTAGATTTTCTTTTCTTTTATATTTTTTCGAAATAAACATGTCTATCTTCAAAGCATCGTCAAGTGTTTACTCGAAGAAGAAACATGTTATGCCACTTATGGAAAGTAGCATTGTAAAGGTTACAAAAATAATACAATGAAGTCTAGCCGAAGTCAAAGTCAAAGTACTTAATAAAAATTGTCTAATTATACATTACCTACCGAACGTGTTCATTCAAAATATTATTTTTGAAAATACATAAAGTAAAGGAAACATGTTTTATACACAGGAATAAAGTAACCACAATCAAACAAGTCATTGTTTCTTTTATTTAATCGAAAATAGTGCGAATTCATCGAGAATGAAATTAGATTTTAACGATGAACAAGTTAATTGTACGCGGGTTGTGATAGAATTATAATCAGAGAATATAATTATCGGTAGTATAATTATACAAAGCTGTTAATTGTAAGCCCGATGGCCGCGGAAGGTCGCGCCTGATTATTGTATTAAGTTATGCCTGTGATACACGGCAGCTGAAAAGCGTAGCAAAACCGAAAGATAATGCCTGAAACACACGTGAGACAAAAAGTTCCATATTCATATTTAAAACGCATTTAAAAGCCCATTACCCCCCCTCCGATGCCGGCCGACGCGACCGCGACCATCCGTCAGTGTCGTTTATTCAGGCTTCGCTTTGGTTAAAACCTTTTACCGTTTCTAAAAGGTTTTAACTGCGGCTATTTGCAAGGCCGTATCGGCCCAAAATATAATAACATCAAACCTTACTTTGTGTCGCTTTCGCGGTCGTGAGTGCGAGCTTTAATGCAACAGAAGCTACGGCCTTTACATTTCAATGTCACTGACAATTTTACGTTCGAACAATCAAAAGGTTCATTACTTGTTCGTTAACAGACGTATTGAAATTTCACAAAGGCTTCAATTTTGCATCGAAAGTTTTTTAATGACCGGACGTGTACATACAAAGGTCATCGTACATAAATAAGTTCAATACTCGAAATATATGATAAAAATTAATTAATTAATTAAGTTGTATTTCGTAATATTAATTTCATTACAATAAAGTAACCAGTCGATTGAAGGTAAAGCTTATATCGCTTAGTATTCATTTGCTATGTCCTTCCGTATAGCAAAGCTCTCAGGGTGATAACTTACTTATGTACTAAAGACATTGGTTCCCAAGTAGGAGTCGTGTTTAATTCTTTGAAATGCTTTACAAAAATATTACAACCCATTATTATCCGCTACTAGTTTAGATCAAAGTTAAAAGTTGACAGCCCTACATAAGAGTATTAGCTAATAGTAAATTGCGAAAAAAATACAGTTTCCAGAATTTCGAATTTATCGAAGAAAACAGTTATATCTTGGAAGCGGTTCGACTGATTTCTACGGGATCTTTACTTGTATATACCAGTTATATATGGTATATTACTTTATATTTTTACTCCTCAGCTATATTGCTGATACATGTTACAGTAAATTAAGTGGTTGTTTTTTTTAAATTCCATGCTGACGAAGCCGCAATAACAAACAAACAACAAGGCAAAGGCTACTCTCTTATTGAGTCTCTGAGATGAAACTATATTCGTCGGATGGGTTATCTTACCTTTTGCAGCCAGCCATTGATCTCTGCTTTCGTACGGACTTGAGGTTGCGGTGTCGGTTTGCTATTCATCATCATGGGGTCTTCTTCCACCATTAAGAGTTTCCGCGAGTTGTGCGCCCTGGGAGTTTCCTCATCTGGTGGTTGCACTCCTCTAGCTGCGAGAAAAGTACACGATTAAAACTACTAATATACATCTTGCATATGTCACTGTGAAATTGTAAATGTTGTTAATTTATAACTTTACCACTGATTTTTCTTATTAAATGACAGAAATTTATTTTCAAACTTTTAAAATTTGACTTAGTAAGTCAAAGTAACTTTAATGTATCCTTTGACGACGAACCGTGATATGGTTATTTTTTCTATTTGTTTTGAAACGCTGTATTACTTTATATAGAAGACGGGATTCACTGTTTAGAACGACTCGCTATTTAACAACAGAGTTCATTAAAGGGACACCTCGTTATCACGGGCCGACAGTGTCGCGGTGTGACGTCACGACGGCAAACACGCACACTGATAGCGCAAACTAACCAACAACTTATACGAGCATGTTACCGTGTATTAACACTTGTTTCGAAACATGTTGTTACACTGATTGCAACGCCGAGGCGACATTGTGTTCTTCTATCGAAACAGAAGTGGAAACATTGTGACGGAGATAAAATAAACAATTTGGTAAATATTTTTTTTTTAATTTCAGACCACGATGCTTTTCTGTCATCAGAACAACTTAGCGAAGCATTTGTTTTTTTTTGTAATCTAATATTTTGTATTACATTAATAGAATCCGTTATAAGGAAATAATTCATTTTGTTTTGCTGATATAAAACACCGTTTAAATATAAATGCAATTTTCAATTGCGGTTCGAAGCGAAGCTTGTAAACGGATTTAAATCGAATAAATAAATGGCGGAAGCCGCGAGCTACTTCCGCTAAGTTCGGTCGATTTAACACCTACAAGCTTTATTAAGTTCAAATCTTCGTTGAATTGCGACCAAACATTCTATATGCCATGATTGCAGTCACTGAAGCAAAAGTCCTACTTAGGGGTTAGTTTCTTATCTTCTTAGAGCTTTCGTTTGAGACTTTGATACATTGTTAGTTTATTTTAAAAACGACATATGTTTCGTATTCTAAAAAATCTTTAGTATTTTTTTGTGTTAAAAGTAGCTTTTCTAAGTGGCGTGTTATTTTGTTATGAATACTTTTTTTTATTCCAACGCGTGTCAGGTTTAGGGTCACAAAACGTTAGAAGTCAGATAGAGAGAATTATAGTTACCGTTTCGATGTATTGCCTCGGCTCATCGATTGCATAGACATTGGAAATAACGACTCAATGAGCATGTTTTTAATGTCAAGTTCATGCCGCAGTCGCCCTTGGCTTCCGTGCGATCGTTTTTTTTTTAATCAACTTTAAAATGGGTTATGGGAATTGCGAATAGAATATATTAAACTCCCTACACACTTTCAGTTCTAACTGTACCGTACAATAATTATTAATTGTAAATTAAACTGTACAATTACTAGTTTTGTGTAAACAAATAAAGTCTTTACTGTAGACTTTGTGATAAAAAAAAAACTGAAGATTTTTTTTATATCGTCACAAAACCTTTACATTATATTGCAACATTGCCGAGTGAAGTTTTCATCAAAAGGCTTCGCTATTTAGTTTATGCGACGAAGGTGAAATGGCGTTCTCGACAACTGTAAGTAACACAGTTCTCGGAAAGTCCTCGGTGCTCCGCCGAGCGGATATTATACGAAGCTCTACAAGTGAACTATGCCAAGTGATGCTTTTCAAAGTTAAATATTATGTAAATTAATTAATATCATAACGATTTAGAAGCTTCACAAAACGTTATTTATGCTGGTGTATTAATTTGTAGCAGTTTTAGTTAAAATTGTGAATTATTTGAAATATGACTTGATTACAAAATAACGTATTGGCATACACTGGTGTTATAGAGAACCGTCTCTATCAAAAAACTTAACAGATTGTAATAGAATATGGAGTAGTAAATAAATATTTAGTTCTAGACAGAGAAAAATCGTATTATAATTTTGATCAATGTAAAAAACATTTTAAATGTGCTTATAACAATCTGTGTGCCAACTCCTGGTGCTATGTACAATGGATATTCGGAAAATTGGCGATTTACTGAATTTGGAATTTTCATTATTTATTCTTAAATGTTGTTTAAATAAATTTCATATTACAGTTTGGAAGAGAACTTTTTATTCGAGTTGTGCTTTTTAGGTATTTTACGAATTAAAAAAAAATGCTAATTGTGGTTCATTGTTCGAAATTCGAACGTAATTCGTACCATAGATATTTTTTTTGTTTAAAAATAGCTTTAAGTTGTTTTGTCAATATTGTCATTCACGTTAATTCCTGCGCATTATTTTCTTTAAAAATGAAAAGTTGTCGCTTCACGTTTTACTATAATTTGTATACCGAAAAAACAAAAACCAAACGGAAATTAAAAAAAAAAAAATTGTTCAAAATTTAAAACATTTTGTTCTATCAGTGGCATCCCTATGTAACACTGGAAACGGGGAACAAAATATTCCGCGACAACTAGATTCATACGGGGCCGAATAATAATTTGTTTTGCAAACGAAAAACAATTTAAAAACAGTTAATTTGAATACGGTGACGTGTGTATCACGGCGACTGCCCACTAACTGAACCTTGTATGCGAACAATGTTTTTGTCCCTTTCATTCTTTTATATGACGACGGAGATGGCATGTGTTTATATAGTTGAGATCTGAGAGCAGCAATATAAAACAAAACAGATCGGAACACAACCTTCAGAACCGACTTCAGCGTATTTCAAGTACCTAATATCCTTCAAACCGTCTTACATTGTTTTTCCTATTGTATTTATAAATTTTATTGGAATAAGCGATGCAATCGTATTTCATTTCAATAGAAAACTCTGAATCATTATGTTTTTTTTTACGTCCAATAAATCTTTTATAATATTATTTTTATTTGATATGTTAAGACGTATTTCTAAGTTTCTCAGTAAACCATCACCCAGTCGTGTTTGTTTGACTTTGGTTAGATCGTAAAAAGCGTTTTGATTAAAATGTGTTTTTTTTTAATTACGCTTTGAGTTTGATTTGTCGTACGTGCGAAATATGTTTATAGAGTTAACGAACTGGACAATAAATGATATAATTAATTATTTATACAGAGTGTTGCAATATTTTAAAATTATTATAAATAAAAAAAATATAAAAAACGTTACAATAACGTTTTTTTTTCAAGGTGAAGTAACAATTTTTTTATAAAAGTGTCTCTTCAAGCGCTCAGTTATAGTACCAGTGTAAACTTTATTATGATTTACAACAATTTGTCGAGTTGTCGCGGCAGTCGGGGCAACTTTAATAGGCCATCGCTTCATTGGCGACTGTCGATGTTTGATCGGCCAATCTAAGTAACTTAACACGGAGCTAACTTCTAACTATCCAAGTTACGGGATCGTGAACTTTGAATTACCTACGATTTTATTAAATAAAGATTTTTTTCCATAGTATATGTTCGATCTAAGCGCCACTAGCCCAATGGTTATGCTCTAACGGTCGCGGGTCCGAATCCCACCCTTCGACTACTGTCGAGAAGCATTTCTAACACAAGCTTTTTCAAGCTTACCAGGAATGGTTACAACAAATGTTAGTGAATTAACGGAAATCAACTAATATTTTATTTTAAAAAAATTAAGTTTTGTTGTACATCATATTTCTAGTGACTATTTTTTTTTTAATTTTTAATAAAAAAATAATTTGGCACAAGTTATTGATAATTGAATCAATTCGTGCCGTATCACATTCGGTAAATAGTTGATATAAAGAATGCATTTTTTTTTGATCCAGGCTTGAGTACGATTCTCGACTTAAAAAGTTCCCAAAAGTCAAATTATAGATAAAAACTATAATAAGCATATTTCTTTGATGTTTAAATTAGTATAAAAATTATTATACTAATGGCCGTATTAATTTTTTTTAAATTTTTTTAACGAATCTTGTAGAACACTATTTTTTTCTAGTTTTTGAAATAGATCAATAAAATTTAGAACAAAGTTGAATGTAAACTTTATTTTAAAACTTTTTCTTCATCACCTATTTAAAGACATTAAATAACACGAAATGGCAAATACAAAACACACAAACTTAAATTTACTTATAACTAACATGTTAAATAAACGCTGGAGCGAAATCAAGCTGAAAAATAAGTAAAGCACGGAGTTGACAAGGGCGGCAAGTTACAAATGTTGCGCCGAGTAACAGGTGTCAAACGAACTGATATCACAAACTGGCCCCCTTAATATTATATTCGCAAAAATAATAGCACAGCATTTATTAAAAAATTCGCTAAATTATAAACGCGAAGTTAAACAAGAGATTATTTAAAAATTCGACTTACCGTAGTGCTCGGCGACGTTCCACACCGTCAGCAGGATGACGAGAATCCTTATCGCGTGCATCTTGTCCGCTGGCTCCGCTCGCAGTGAATGTTCTGTTTACCAGCCCGGCCGCGTTTAAGCTTCAGTTGCGCACGGATCGATACCGCCCACATCATAGCCAGCTATCCCTACTAAAACGTCATAAAGGACATTACAACCTTATCTCTTAACAGCAAAAGCCTATTGTACCATATACGACCTTTTATTCCGCGCTTTATCTTCGGAGCGTGCATCCTCCGAATTAAGGTTATTGCAATTAATACTCTATTTCCTTACAAATAATGTGCAAGTTTCAATTAGAGTATATCTCGACATGAAACATTAAGGAGACTCCAATGAAGCGTGCTGAAGTCGCCGGTGTTGCGTGTACTCCTGTCACCGGAAACACGAGACAAATCACATTACTGTATTTTCTTTAGATTTAATTAATGCCTGAAGGCACACGCCACTTAGAATACGTACAAACGTAGCTGTCAACTGCCTGTAAAGTTTAACTGTAACTTTGAGCTTTAACTGTAAAGTGAACTTTAACAGTTGAACAATAAGCTACCAGTAAAAGTTTAAAACTGGACAACTTTAATGTCATTATTAACTTATGAAAGTTATTCTTTGAAAAGTTGCTAGCAGCAGTTGAGTTGTAGAATTGATTAAAAAAAGAAATTTGTGAGGCATCGCTGACGGAAGTTAAAATCTAAAGTAACATTATGTAAAGTTGTTTTTTAAATTCTGCTGCTAATTACATTCCAAGTATGATCATTTTCTTGTTGAGTTTTAAATACTGCTAAAGAAATGTCACGTTTTGCCCCCAGCGGTGCCTGCTTGGTCGTGATGTGGAGTTGTCAACACTGTTCGCCAGTTGCATGCTCGTCAACATGTGGTTCAATATTATAGAAATTGAATTTCGTGAATCTGTAATATTGCGTTCTCAGTGTGCGAAGGTGACAGTTACTTGAGTAATAATTGTAAATAGAATTCTGTTCCCTTAGTTTAATCTTTACATTGTTAGATAGCTGTTAGTTGTCCTGAATAAATAAAGTAAAAAAAAAATGAATACGGTTATTTTAAAATATTCTGCATTTAGAAATTACAAGCGTCAATAGCCTAATGGTTATGGGTATGGACTACCGATCTAGCGGTCATGTGTTCAAATCCCGCCATTCGACTATTGTAGTGTACCATATCCTAACACAAGCTTCTTCAAGCTTATCTGGTATGGCCACAAGAAATACTAGTAAATCAACAAAACTCTACTATTATTAAAAAAAAAGAGTTACGATGGGTTCGTAGACGTTTTCACTATTGTTAGTTTTAAGCTCAAAACATAGATGGCGCTGAAACCAAAAAGCTTAAAATACCACAAAAACAATTTTTACCATAATTATCTTCAGATTACTATTTTGAGTTATTTTTATTTAGATTTCAGGAGATTCTTCCAACACCTTGTAATACATTTATACATGCATGGTTTTTAGATTGTAACAACGATAAGTGTACTTAAGATGGAATTTTATGTAAAGCTTATATTAGTAACTAGATGGCGTAATTGTTAAAGTGAAATGATATTAATTCACGCCCCTAACAAGAGAAGAGTATAGACTCTCATTTGTCACTAAATTTTACGGAATATGGCTAGCAAACATAAAAACAGTTGATGTACAATTATCTATTTATTTGTAAACAAAACATGTTCAATAGTTTAAAGTTGGAGACATGAAAAATTTAAAGGTCATCAATAGATGGCGTGCAAAAGAAATGTTTGACTACGTAATTGTTAATTTTTAAAAATTAATACAAATTGATACTTTTAGATGAACAGTTATCCACGGTTTCTTTTCTTTTAATTCGTAGTTATAACAAAAAATATACAAAAAAACATCCACGACGTTGCCCGAATTTTACCTTCGTTTTCTAAAAATAGTTCATGCATTTCTTATCATGGTTTCGTTGGCGGTAGGGACAGTGCGTATAAATGGTGTTGACATTTTCAATTGACGTGTCATATAATTTTGTAATCCGAATTCATTAAATAAAACAACAGTCATTTATTTTTTTTATTTCATGGAAAACACATTAGGACAGATGATAGATGTTCAAATATTACAAATGTACGTTGGATTTTTTTTTAGTGCTGAGAATAATCTTCAATCACCGTCCTCAGAATGTTTGAAATGTCAGCGTGGAGCCTCGTTAGTGGATAATGCTGCTATCTTTCGGCAGTTTTCGGTAGCTTTACTATGGCGCTGCTGAGATGACAGCTGAGAAGGAAAAGGGATAGCAACACCACAGCGGTACTGATGCGTACAACCCAAAGAAGGTAGCAGGCAGCGGCAGCGGGCATAGTACACATCGATCCGCCCAATCCCCCGCGCGCCCGCCCCGCCCCGCCCGCCGTCCGCGGACACTTCACTCCGCTCCATGCTTTGCTCACTTCACGCCCTCTCACCTATGTATGATACGTAGTAGTTATACATATTTGTTTAGCTTTCCTATTAACAAAATAATTTGGCAGCTGGTCCGCCGCGGCTGAGGTGAGCTCCGTCCTCGGCGTCCGCGTACCCGCTCGTCGCTCGCCGCTCGTGCTGTGTCGTTTGCCCCGAAACCGAAATTACGTGTGTCGAGAGTCGCGCAGCGCCCGGAGCCCGGTGTGTGCCTTTGTTATAGAGAATTATTGTTGTGACGCTACATACGAAATATACCACCGAGTTAATTGTTGTGACACTTGTGGCAATATGACCTACGCATGTGAGCCCTCCAGCGTGGCATAACGGGCTCCGAAGGTAAGTCGCGCGGGAAGTGCTCGCCCAGGTCCACGGGGGACGGCAGCCAGGCGGCACCACGTTCCGCCCCAGCAAGTTGAGGTACTCGAACCGCTACTCGGTACGCGAATCACCGTCGAGGGCCCGCGAGCGGACCGGGAAGGTAGTGCTATCGGGCCGCGGCGAAGCCTCGCCGAGGCTGGCTGCAGGCAGAGAGACCGGCGGGCGCGAAGGGCGAGGGCCCGCCGCCGAGGAAGCCGGCGGCGGCGCCCGCCCCGGGTACGGTTATGAGGCCCTCTCGGCCGCTAGCGACGGCAGCGACGCGGAGCTCGACGAGGCGCCGGAGTACACCGCCTTCGACATGGACATGTCCGGCGGTGCGGAGTCTGTGGACGGCCCGTCCTCGCGCGGCTCCGCTAAGGTCAACTTCCCACCGGACGTGGGACAGGAGCGACGCCCCACCGTCTCCGCCTCCGCCGTCCCGCGCCGCTCCCGGGGCCGCTCCATGAGCGCCTGGAGCGACATCAGCCGCTCCAGCATTCGCTTCGAGGAACGGCAAGTTACATTCTATCTATTATATATTACTGTATACATGGGCAGATTGTGATACATTTTGATACACAGCTTACTATATAGCTTAGAGCAAGATTGGGACAAACAGTGCGGACAGAAGTAAGAGAATAGCAGACGGATTTAGGGCTAGTGCGATAATAGTGTAATCAAATGTCATATAGCAGATGTCTGTACTTACTCATATAATTTTATCATAATGTTGTGTAGTTCGTGCGGGCAGAACGGACGTGCCGCATCCGTGCCGTGCGGGCTCCGATCATGCGCACTGCGGCCACGCTCGCCGCTCCACGCTGCACGTCCCCAATGCATCTAAGACCCTGTAATTTCGACTCTATTAGATTCTTCATAGACCCTATGTTGTCGTGATCCATTTACTTAGGTCGTGGCACGTGTCCAGTGTAGCAATGACTACGGCGATGCAACACTGACATAAAATTATAGTGTACTGACGATAATGTGTGTAGGCAGTTGCCAGATTCGTAAGCGATTGTGAAAACCAAACTTACACGCTTAGACATCGATCTCTAAAACACGAAGTTTTAGAATACACAACTCCGAGGAACTTTTTAATAAAAATAAACTATGTAATTTTTATTAAAAATAATCATCATCATTATCAGCCTAACGTAGTCCACTGCTGAACGTAGGCCTGTCCCATCGATTGCCACGATGACCGGTCCGGCGCGTCCCGCATCCAGTACACTCCCGCAATCTTGACCAAGTCATCGGTCCATCGTGCGGGAGGCCTACCAAGGCTGCGTCGACCTGGCCGTGGCCGCCATTCCAAGGCTTTCAGGCCCCATCGGACGTCTGTTCTGCGGTCAATGCAAAATAATGCTCTCGTCATTTTTCATATGCATTCAAAATCACATCTTATTTACGAAAAACAATTTTACAAGATATTACGTGGGAATTAAAAGCTTTAAAGTAACATAGATGAAATGGCAAAAAGCAGGAAACTGAGGAAAGGTCAGTGGCGCCGCGCTGTAATCAAAAGGCTTAACTTACATCTCGCTAAGCCGACAATTTGGCTTCCTTCAAATGTAGCAAAAGCAGCAATAATATTATTAAAATACCTACAGCTTTCATCTGAAATATCGAAGAAGTGGAATTATATAAATTTTTAATTTTTTGTTGTATAGATAACATACCCATTGTAAATAGGGTAGATAGAGATGACCATTATCTGTTATAACGACTATACGTTTGTTAGTAATGCAAGTGAAAAAAAATACTTGTTACCATTTTCACTAATATAGCAAAATTTCGGCGACAAATTCAACTTTATATAAATTGAGTTTACGACAGACTGAAACTTCATAAGGCTCGTTACACACCTTCAATTTTATTTGAACAGTCGGATCGTATAATTAAAACTATGCATGTGTAGAAAAACTTAGAATTGTATAGTTAAATTAATATTTTACCTGCATACGTAAGTTTTAACAATGTAGTTTGACTATTCAGTTAAAACTGAAGGTGTGTTGCAGGCTTAACTCGACACCCTTTGCAATACATTGACATAGAAAAATTGTATTTAGTTGTCGTCACCATAACAATAACCGTTTAATATTGTACACTATGCAGGTCACACACGTTAGGTATTATATGACGGTTTTAACTTTAGATGGAGAGTTTCATACAGGTTTGACTACTGATCATGCAATTTTGTTTTGTAAATAACAACGTTAATGTATTTTATCCATACAAAACTTCTGCGTAGTTCAATTTTAGGTCTCATTTTTTGTGCTCCGTCCTAGGTATAAGTCAATAGGGAGGCTTAACTAAGTTTTATAGTACATACAGTACAGTTTTGTAAGGTCAAAAACTTCATGCAAAACCTAACGTGTGTGGCCCGCATATGATCGTAGTGCTGGGAGTGTTTCGGGTAAACGGATTTCAAACGGTACATTGTTACATGTGTCGTCTAGCACCGTCAAAACTTGCTAACAAAACAAGACCGGCGTGAATAGACACGAAGTTAGAAGCAAAATAAAACTTTATAATATTCTATGACCGATTTCCCTTAATTATAATTAATTGTAAATAGAATTTCATATAAAATTAATTATCACGTAGAGTGGACACTTTTTCGTTATCCAAATCTACTTATTGTAATTCAAAGTCGCTTAGACATGGCAGAAAGCTGAATCGACTTGACGGTTCAACTTTCCAAGCTAAATTGTCAAGTTTAGAATTGAATTTCAAAGTCTATTAGGTTGTGGCGTCGAAAATGCAGAAAATCAAATGGATACGGTTGCATTTTTGACTCTGTTTATAAATTTATAAAAGCTGATGTTCTACAGATATGACACGAGTATATCGTCAAGACCTCGGACACAATTGTATTTGAAAAAACTCTCAATTTGATGTTGTTTGTGGGTTAGGCCATGTAGTCTATATTAAGGAAAAAAAGTATTAATTATCACTTATTACATGACGAATGAAAATCATCAGTCGTTTATGAACAATGCCATTAGCAGTAGACGCTTCACTTTACGAGCCATTAGTTAAAGACCGCAGACGTAAAAATAACCTTACTCAAAGTACAATGACCTACTAATGATAGTCGCTTGAGAGTTTGAAGCACTGTACTTAGGAAGCGATGCGGCCCAAGGTGTACGGGACTCTACGGGAGAGGGGGTACAGGGACGCACGGAGCGGGCAGGGGCGCGGGAGAGTCGGGTACGCCGGTATCCCGCGCGTCGATTCGTCAAATCACGTTTGGCGTTGCAGCGGGACACGCACCGCGGGTCCGGTCCCGTCGTGTGACGTCACTTGACTCGTAAAGAGTCACGCCGGTAACTTGTCACGCTGTAGGCTCGCGTCTCGCCTTAGCCGAACCGATCGCGTCGCGAATTCTTACACACTTTAAATTTCATCATATCTTTTCCCTTTATCTTTTCTTCCACTTTTCTACATCTCTTCCAATCTTTACAGTAAATAAGTTGGATGGTGCTCGGTGGTTATGAATGTAGAGGACGATTTGCTTTGCATTTGCGAGCACGCACGGTTTGTATGACTAGTTTAAACAGCAATTAAACTATTTAGTCCTGGCTTCATTATGCCAATGCTGCAAGTTTAATTACGAGGACATCGCTCAATAAATAATAAGCAATCCAAGTTTTACTTCATATAAATGTATGTCTATAAATAACTTTGTTCGACGGCACACAAGACGTAGAGTTTCATCGGTCGTCTTCGTTGCGCTGTAGACAAATTTTGTAGCAACCGCTACGATTCGGAAAGTAATTATTCAACGCATAACGAATTTTACTTTCTAAGTTTTCCTTTACTTTGGAATTTACGTCATAAATTATGTGTACTTCATTATAGTTTACTTTTGTTACTGCATTTCTTTGATAATAAGAATACATAACGTATTTATTATTGATTTTTAATTAATTAATTTTATTTGAAACTATTTAGACATGAACTTAATGATAAGTTAATAAGCCCCCTTTAAAAAGCTATCGAGATACTTCGATGTTACCTTACTTATAAAATAAAAATATTAAGTAAGGGCTTAGTATAACTTAATGAACAACTTGGAAAATTTGAGTATAATTTTAGCACAAGTAGTGTAACATTTGAATATGCCATAACATATATTCCAGTGCTGTTTTGTTAAGTTGCTAAATTCCAAGAGCACTTAAAAAACCTCGTGTATTCGAGTAAAAATTTTAATAACCAACTGCGAATATTTCGCACACAGAATATTAAAGTTAAGTTGTGCTTCTTTGAGTTTGGTATAAAATGAAGTAAGTGATATATCTTTGAGATACCTCATTCGTAGTACAAAAGTAAGGCGAAAAAAAAATGCCTTCCGAGGACGTTTATTGGGCTAAATTCCGTTTGCATTTTTATTTACAATACAAAATGACATTTCGAAAATCGACTCTCGATTAAACGTCAAACTTGTATGAAACGCACCATTTATATTGTTGATGTTTTTTTTTGTTCGAATTTTGGTTAGAAGGTATTTTTAGAATGGATTTATAAAACTTGGCTCATATATAGAATATAGTCTGGTATACATAGTCTACCAAAATATTTTTTGAATTCATCGCAGAAGAAGTCGACGGAGACAATGAGTAGGTAATACGTTTTTCCATTATTACAAAAAACGATGAAAAACTTTAACCGAACATATGTATCTTATTTTAATTAATTTATAGGCTTTCTTTTTCTATACACAAATGTCGTATGAACTCATGACATTAAAAAATTCACTGTAGAAAGGTCAACATTAAAAATGCAATTTTCCTTCAAGTCTACTTACTATCTACGATTCCAGGCGACATCTTATGAAAATTCAATGAAAAGCCCTAAGTTAGAAACAACGCGCTTTTGGATGGTTCAATTTAACTATAAATTGAGCCTTACCTATTTAGTAGTTTTTCTCAAGTAAATTAAATGCTGGTCTACTTATGACTTCCAAAGGAAGACAGGATATTTTTTCTTGGGCACATATTTTTTATCTAAGTCTTCTATTGTGCCCTGTACTGACCCAACTGATTTTGACAAGATTTATTGACTTGAGTGTCATAGACTTGTGATGTTCCTATACATGGATTTACAACTCAAAAACTTTGTCAATCATTTTTTGGAAATAGGATTTGAAACATGTTTTTTTTGTGAATGATACATCAGTGCAACGTAAATTTCATCTTAATTACATCTTTTGCTAGAGACAATTTGGCTTAAATTTTTTAATGAGTTGTCGTTTTCATGGTGTAGCGTCAATTTTTGTAATCATAGTGTTGTATGTATTTGTATGTATGGGGCGCAGGCGTCGGCGAGCAAACATCATACTCGTAAATCATGACCCGACCTCCTGGCGTCTCGTCGTGTATCGCAACCTCTCGATTTATGAGTTCACAATTATCTTGCATAACACTATTAAAGAACTCAAGTACAGAAGTATGAACTTTATTAACTTAAACAAGTGTCATTATTACTTATTTTAAAACTTATTTTACTCCCGGAAGGAAAACGTAAACGTAAGTTTCATACTCCAAAGTCGGTTATCTTGTTTAGACGGCGTTGGTCAATGGAACAGACATTAAAACATGCAGATCGGGAAAAAAGAAAATGTGTGTTCTTAATGCAGTACGTATTAATTCTTAATCAAATCAGTATTAAGTAGGACAACGGGCTCTTTGCAAATAAATAAAAATCGATAAACCTTAATAAATACAGTTAGAAGGCAATTATTCCCCGGCCTTGGTTCGCCCCGAGTTGTTTATGCTCGACCCTAATGCTTCTCTATATCTTTGCTATCAAATTAACAATCTCTAAGTGGCGCGAAGAAGGGAGAGATTTAAAAACATTTTAAGATCTTTGATGAAAATTAAACGAAAGGAAATACTTCGTTTCTTTGCAGTTAAGTTAAATATAATTGTTTTGCTACGAACACGGGTTCGTTGGTTCTAATCTCGCCATTCCACAATTTAATTTAATTTGAAGGACAAATATTTTATGTAATTTTTTTTAATATTAGTAAATTATAGTATTATTATTGAATGCTCTATAGGCGCATGTAGGTCTGGGTAAATTATGTGCCAGTCGTTAAAACAACAAAAGACGACGACGGATGAAGTGACGTCATTTGTAATCTCATCTCGGCGTCGTGTATCAATCATGTTATCGGTTGACCGTTGGAAATTATTGTACGCGTCATTGAAATGTAGCCACTGCCAATACAGTCGCAAAACGGTATATCGGATATTGTAACTAAAACACAAATAAATTAATCCTTTAAACCTTTTAAGTAGTAAAAATAATTTATTTTAGTCTTACGGCGTTTAACCTTATAAAGGGGAAAATAAAAATATAATTACTTTTCACTAAGTTTATTAACGAGTTAAGCAAGCACACTTTTCACGATATCATTATTTTAAAGTAAGTTAAGAATTGATGCGCTATAAATAATATAACCTCAAAGCTAACTGGATATTTTATTTGTGAAATATGACGTTGCATTCTTATATAAGACTGTGACCACTGTTTCCATATTAATTAGAGAAGTTGAATATTCCGTTCAACTTTGGCAAGGAATATGCTTCGATCCCGAAATAATAATGGTTTGTTCTTAATACAAACAATAACAAAGATTCGAGGCGAGCAGCCCTATTTTAATAAAGTTCGATTTTGGTGCCATTAATGAATATATAATGAAAACTGTGCTCAAACTTGCCTGTGTATACTAAAGTGTAAACTATATGTGTCATTTTGCCACACTGTGTCGGATATTGTTTTTTTTTAATTAATTAGGGCCATGCAAAGAATCAAGGCCCTAAAGTATATTTACGTAAGAATTGTCTAAATCACAAACTTCGAGACAGACAGATTTTTAAAGCTCTCAATTACTTAGATGTTAATTGAATTAAGAAGCACATAACTTCAGATACACCCTTTAGGTAAGAAAAACCAACGCAGCATCTCTTCACATAAATAATATCGCTCTGAGAAACCATCGGATTTACTTCGTCTTACTTCGTATATTCAAATGCCTTATTTAAATGTTCAGCTTGTTGAGTACCGATCTACCGGTCGCGGGTTTGAATCCCACCATTCGACTATTGTCATGAATCATTCCTAACACAAGCTTTTTCAAGCTTACCTGGAATGGTTAGGAGAAATATTAGTGAATTAACAAAAATCTACTAATATTTTAATAAAAAAACTCATAAGATCTCATACTCTTTTTAATTTTAGAAAATTAACTACGGGATCAGATAATTGTAATGAAATTAAAAAAAAATTACAGCTGTGTCGCAAATCGAATTAGAAAATTTGTTCTTTCAGACTATGTTTCACCTCTATGTATTAACAAACATCCAACAATTCACTTTAAACCACACCATATAGACTTTCGTGATTACAATATTAGATACATAATGTACTATATAGAATAAAGTTTGTGAGATTTTTGCGCATTATAATTAATGACGTGGTATTGTTCGGATTGCGATGCGGGCGCTGCAAAAAAGTTAACCGTCCTACAAAGTTGTGGACATAGCAGAATTTTCAGTTCAATTTTTTGTAGACGCAGCTATTGTTATGAAACGACAGACTAATTATTTTTCACGTCAGTACAATGCTTAGATATAGTAAAACATTATTATATGATACTTCTAAATGTTTTAATTTGTAGTTTAAATTTTAAATACGTTTTTATTTACTGATTATATTCTCATCTCTCTCTAGTAGAATTACTAATTAATTTCGGTTTTACTAATATTTATAAATAAAATACGTTGAATAAAATTTACTAAAATCTCACAATACACTAATAGTAATTTAATTATTTCAATGACATTTATATTGAGACCAATATTTTGTTGGTGTCACCGTTAAAAGCCCATCCAACTTATTTAAAAGTACTTCTTCTTTATTAACTTTTAACTGTATTCTAAAAATTATTATTAAAAAAAAGCAAACAATTATTCATCATGAACCTTCCCTATATTATGTATAACTAGACAATAGTCAACGACGCTGATCCGATGCGGGTTGACTTCACTCATTCAATTAGTTACATTAAAATCACACGTAACGTAAATAAAAAAAAATTGCTACAGTATACCAATAACAGATTTATAAAAATAATTAAAAGCAACCATCTCCATCGTTCAGACAATGTGTTTGCAAATCGTAAAGTTATTTATCTAAGAAGCAAACAGTATCTGTTTATCATTTGAAAACTTTTCTGTGCACACCACCTAAAGCTTATTGATATTAACCGACCTAGTCCTGGCCTGGTGTGCTTGTCACACTATTATAATAACTCACCAGCGCCCCCTGTCAATGTCAAAAAACACTTTCTTTCACAAACGCATCCTTCTAGTTTCTTCTAATCTTCAACTAAACCTTCACATCGTGTATTACAAAGTCGTATCGCGATTGTAAGCGATATGAACAGTTGAAGGCCATCGGCAGAATGTCGATATTCTTCTTCCGTTTCCACAACCTGCGACGTGCTGAAGATAGAAAGAGAGGCAAGAGTGAGTGTATGATGACCTCGGACACGGTAACCGCGCCTTCCCGCCTGCTGGAGCGCCCGCTCAGTGTGCCTGCGGACAGCCTGGATGAAATCGCCTCGCAAATACCCAGGTTCAAATTCTGTGTTATTTAGTTTTGTGTTTATCTCCTAAAGCCTTTACCTTTGCTATAATCCTCGACCTTTGTTCTTAATACCAAGCTCTAAGTCATTGGGCTCTTGATTCTACTATTCTGAATGAGACACCGTTCGCTTCTACTGCCAAAGCACGTGTACAAATGTTGGCTTTATTTTTAAGAGAACAGAGATCCCAATATTATTTTCGTATAGGTGTTGCAGCAAGTAACCTAAGGTAATACGTATATCTTAATAATTACAATAGAAAATCAATTGAGACAAATAAATGTGGTTTTAAAAGTTAGCTGGGAATATATTGTTCAACATAACGAGTTCTACGACTAGCAGAGGTAAGAACTAAGGGTGTTTAAATCTGTAATTAGTACTTTAACGGTTTTTTTCACTAAGAACCTAGCAAGCGCAGTTAACATATGCGACTGTACCCGATAGTTGATTACGCGCTGCCAAAGTCGCGCGACTAGTGTCTAAGTGAAAATAGATGTAATGTCTTGATAATGTTCTTGAGATCATATTTCATATCGTAACTTTAGCTTTAGAATTAATCGACATTTGTAAGCATTTTTTTTTTTAATAAATTGAGTGCTTCAAATGCTTACATTTCGTCAACAGACATAGAAAGAGGCCATATATCTGCAGAGGCAGTAATACCATCAAGTGCGGAACATAAATTAGGCGGCGTGACCTCGATCCCGCGCGCCATGGGAAACGACCGTCCCTAAACAAAACACTTATAAAACAATAGATTTCTATTTATACTAATCATTGGTTTAAATACCTTTATGTAAGAATCCAAAAGTTGCAGTTTTTTAAATAACCGATTATAATACTACTTATAAAAAGGCTTAACTCACGTGTAACTCGGTGTCAGTACCGACTAGTTTCGAGCCCATCGGGGGCGTTTCTTCAGGGTGAATGTGATTGGTACTATCCCATTCACCCTGAAGCGACGCTCTCGATTGTAATAATTTGAAACATTAAATATGTAATGTATGTATGTAATTCATTATTAACAATCTCTAGTGACTTCAGCGCAGAATTAAAAAAAAAACTTGGTGAAATAGCTAACATCACTCACGTTGTAATTCATCTCTGAGACAAATTTTATCTAGATTCGCCTTGCCGTTTAGGAGTTCCGTCATCGGACGACACGACAGACAGCCAAGTACCATCCACACCATCTTGATGGCTGGCATTCCACAACGGTCCGGTTCTCGCGAAACTTCCTGCCGCGAACTGCCGAGTTGTGGAATGGTGTGTCCTCAGCGGTATTTCTAAACCTATACGTCTTAGGGTCTTTCAAGAAGCGAGCGTACCTCTATCTCAAAGGCCGGCAACGCACCTGTGGTTCCTTTGGTATTGCAGGTGTCCATGGGCCTCGATGATCGCTCTTGTGATCCCGCCGCTCATTGGCCCCCCTTCTCGTATATAATAAAAGAAGAGAATTTAGAGCACACGCATGCATGGATAAACCTGTGTTTGTCAGGTCCAGGCGTCCATGGAATGTAGAAGCAGCCGGAGAGGAACAATGGAAATCCTCAATCTGGTTGAAAGTCTTACAATCAAGATTCATTTATGATGAACTAGTCGTCCTCCATTGGTCGTAATTAGACAATAGTTTATATTCAAAGATTTTTAATCTTTAATTCAACAGCTTCATACACTTCTTCACATTAACTTTCTTTGAAACATCTTCATCGGTTCATGCATTTAAAATGATAAAAGGTGTCGTCTTCTTACAATGTGCCAGTGTTGCAACGGGCAGTGCAAACTCGAGTAAGGACACACAGGAGTCATAACTAGGTCGCTGCCATAACATCCGCGCGCCGCCTTCTCACAACGATTTCTACTTTCTACGCGCTGAACGGCGACCGAGAATGTCGTTTGGCGGCTCTGTAATCCGAGCGATCGCAACTCCTTCGAAGTGTGAACTTTACAAAGATTAACCAGCGCACGCAATCTGCTAACCCTCTACTGTTGACGCGCGGCAAATGTCTAAGAAAAAAATCAATGTAAACAAAAACAATTTCAAGCGCCAATAGATTAATAGTTCAGGTGACGGTCTACCGATCGAGTGGACGAGGGGGCTCTTCTTGGGGGTGAATAGAATCATGTTATTTCTCGTTCGCAGCAGTTCGCAGCTCAGTGACTCTAGAAGAAATGGGAATAAAAACGGTTCAGGTTCAGGTTAAGCAAAATTAAATTTTAAACCCACTAATTTTATTATACTTTTATTAAATATCTTTGATATTTAATTGAATGCTATGATTTCTTTATATTATCAGTTAGACGTTTTTAATCATAAACCATAAACTTGCCCTTTTGCCCATGGAGGGTCGGCACAGTGTGCACTGCACTCCGTACGTCTCTATCAGCCCCCGCACTTGAACTAAAGTAACTGTATTGGTCATTTTAATACGATATCCAGAAACATAGAACAAAAGAACGATTGATTGCATGTGAATGAGAAACATGTCGCATGCGTCTGTCTGTTCAGCAACAGGAGAGGAGCCGCGCGAGCACGGACGACGGAAGCTGGGATGTGAGCCAGTGAATACATCAACCCGACGGAGAACCTTCCATTGAAATATTCACAGGTCTCCATTATGTGTATAAAATTCTGCGTCACCTGACGGTGTAATAAAGGTAAAGTGCCGTTCTGTATTTCGACGTGTCGCCGACTCGTTCTCAAGTGAGCGATGTTGGAATAAACGCTCATCACTCGTTTTATTTTTATAAAATAAAATACTTATTAATGTGTCTGCCTGTTCGGCCGGAGTTGACTTTCAGGAACGACTGCGCTAATTTTCAACATTTAAGTAACTTCGAAAACTTTCTCTAACTTTCTAGTTTAAAAAAAAATACGAATAAAAATGAACACCTCGCGCTCTACCAGGGAACTGCTAACTTACTCAATTGACTAACAACATTTCCAGATGCTCATAGAAATGTGAGAAGAAACATTTAAAATACTAATATTATAATCTCACTGCGCTGGTCGGGCACAAAACGCCAGTAGCCTAATGGTTAAGGTTACGGATTACCGATCACGTAGCCGAGAGCTCGAATCCCACCATTCGACTATAGTCGTGGACTGTATCCTAGCTTGTCTGGAGCTTCGTTGAAGTGGTGAAAGAAATGTGAGTGAATTGAAAAAAATTGAAAAAAGATTTTATTCATTTTCCTCTTCAACAAAAACAATGTTTGTGGTTGTACTCAAGGGTGTACTCAAGTGAAGAGTGCGTCTTACAACGTAGTCATTTTTGTTTGTGTAAATTTACTCAAGCTTGTCATTTACAGTAGAAATCCACCGTCTACCAGACGTAAATACTGTATAAAACACCCCACGTATGTGTGAAGGCGAGCTGGGGGTAGAAGCCGATGTCTTCCACTGTTCGACTCTCTCTGTGTGTTTAATTTAAAATATAATTTACGAAAAAAACTAAATGAGGCCATAGACATTTCTTTTTCCCTGTCCGGACCGCGCTGTCTCGTCGGTAAATCCAGTGACTTCTTGTACGCCGGTCGATTTGAAGATGTTGCCAGTTGGATATAAGCCAGTATCGCTATGCACAACTTTCCAAAGTAGTTACATTAAGCGTAGTGAGATATGTATTCGTGTCAAGGGAATGCAAAGGAAGCTCGTACCTCATTAAAAAAACATCTTAGTCATGACTGCGTTTTCACTGGTGACGCATGAATGAAAACATACCGTTGTCCCTTTCAATCTTCTTGAAAAAAACAGAGACAGAAAGGGCTCTTCTCAATTTTGTCGGGTAACGGTCCAAAAAGGTGAAAGTTGATTTTGTGATTTTTAAACGCAAGCAAAGTCACGGGTGACATTTGATTAAAAAGCTCTTTTACAATATTAATGTGTGTACCAAACAAGGTCATATGCAGCAGATGATGCGGACTCAACCCGCGTGCGGTCAGTGGGCCACGAAACAAGTGAAACCTGTCCGGACCTAGAAGACGTGCACATTAACAGTACGAGTAAGGTGGAGGAACCGTTTCACTAAGATGTAGTCTACAAATTTGGACTGAAGATTAAAGATTTCCTTTTGTAGAGCCTCGTTAACCATGCTATCCCAATGCGGCTTGGCTAACGGCGCCGCTCTGAACTGCTGCTCTGATACATGCGGACTAATTGGTTTCATGTCATGACGACAAACCAATGCTAATAACGAAGCATGTTGCAGAAAAGCTTTAAGCTTTTAAATTTAGCTTAAAGCTTAATTGTAAATGAACGTGTAGGAACAATTTGATTATAATCAACGTTTGGTAATCTGCTATGGCCTAAGCGTCGATAGCCCGACGGTGAACGGTACGGATTTTCGATCTCATGGTCGAGATTTCGAATCCCGTCATTCGACCATATTCTAGCACAAGCCTAGAGATTAGTTAGACTGGTGAAAATATATAAGCAAATTATCATGAATCTGCTAATATTTATAAAAAAAAAGAATCCCCGAAACGGCTAATTACTGAGGTGCAGCTGACGAGCGCAGGACCTCCTTGGATTTCTTTTGTTAATTCTACACCAACGAAGTCGCGAAAATCGAACGCCAGGAAACAACAGACGAACGTAAATTAATTTCTGCTATCGATATTAAAGTAAGTATTCGTACAAAGTGGATCGCTTTTTAACATAAGACCGCGTCGTAAAGAGGAGGGAAGGGGTTCGGTCGACCGCGCATTGATCAATCACGATTCGCCAAAGCAAAAAACAAGCCCAGACTCCGCTCGTGCAAAATTCCTCTGGCTTTGTACAACGCCAAAATTGTACCTCGAAAGGAAATAAATTTCGGATTAAATGATCGGGGCCTTGGTCAGAATGATTTTGAAAGCCGTATATGTTAGCCACAGAGATGAATGCAGCGGGACATTTATACGGAGGTTTTCTTAGTCAAGACAAATTTTACTTTTTGTCCTTAAATATAATTATTTCATCAAATATATTATTACAGTGTCTCCATTTAATTCGGAAACACTCGGCTCACATACTGAATAATACTAAAATATTCCAGATTCACCCTAATAGGACAAAGTCGACAATTGTTATTAGGTCGTATTTGTTCTGAAATACGGCTCTGTTTCCAGAGTCTGTAAACGAGCCGTTTCATAATATTGGGTCGTAAGCGGCGTAGGAACGAATTCATCGAGCGAATTAAAACCGACTCTTATTCTGCGAAATACTCTGGAAATTACCTCGCCGGAGCGCGGCTCGGGTGGAGCGCGGCCGCGGCCTCGCGGGGCGCTGTTGGGCTCTGATCTCTAGCAACATGGCGGTACAGTGTCTATTTGCTCAGGTTAACGGGAAGCGTTAAAAGTGCTTTCGGTTTTTCGATTTCTTCCCTTTTATTTTTTGCGTTAAATGCATTTTAATAGGATATTGAAGAGTCTTTCTCGATAATGTTAACAAATTAAATAGTTTACTTCTTCGGGTTGTTTGTCCGCACGGCAGTGTTTAAACAAAATTAGAAGTCGTATATGTATGCGCGCAAAGGCACGGCGGCTGCGCCTTCGCTCCGCCAATGACGTCCATGAACCAGCCTGCACGCAGCCAGCGGTCGTATCGTTACTCCTATAAAAGAAGCAACTTCACTTAAGAGTAACAAACTGACGAACTTAAAGAAGGTAAACTTTTGAACAAAGCAACAATCTATTGCGTAGCTTGCACTTGCGGCGTTGTCACCTGAAGTGACGGGGCACTTACAAAACAAGCATTTGAATATGACATGAGGTAACGAACTAAGCTAAGCAAGCTAACGTTTACAGACCTCGACACGAGTGCAGATCGTGCGATCTTGTCATCGTCAGTCAAAATTAAATAAACATCACCTTTCAGCGTCGAGTAACGAAGTAACACATTTGAGCACATTTAATTTCTAGTTCACAAGTGCTCCAGGTTCGTTCTCTCGCTCACAGGGAACAGGACAGTTATCCAGCCTGATTGGTTGTTAGCGACAGGAAATTGCAAGCGACGTGCGAAGAGCTCCGCTTCATTCTGCATATCTACTTTATTGGTTTAGTGCACCAGGGAATGTTTGCACATTTCATTATCGACGTCCGCCCACCTAGCTTCAGCTCGGTTCCTTCGAATCGCTAACAATGTCAATAATACAAGCAGAGGTTTGACTAATACTTAGTTAGCACACATCTTTGGCATCCTTAGAAAATCTTACCTAATCTCCGTAGCTCTCGAAGTTTAGGAACGTCAAGTTTAGAAATTATAGAAGACCATGCATCTCCTAGTATTAATATTGTCACAATGTATTGAGTAAACAATTCATAAAGAAACGATAGAAACTAGTATTTCATATTCTACGCCATCTAAGTGTCTCGGAATATAGCAGTAACACCGATACCAAAACTCGTTGTAGGCACGATAGGGGTCCATTCTGAAAGTTTTTCAATCGAGCCAGTCTCTCGTAAGCCAGGGTTGGGCCGCTGCGAGGCGGTCACGCGACGACCCATCTAATTCCATCGACTACGCCTTGCGGCTCAATAACGGCGCTATGCCGCTGCAACGTTTCTAGCGATGTGCGATACAGGACTATTTATTTATTCGCGAACGCCAAATAAATACATTAGTAATATGTCGGTCGGAGTTACATCTAAGAAGGACGGTTATGGAACAAAATATAACATGACTACGAAAGGAGTGACCACTGAAGCGAGGCAGGGCAGATGATCCCGCTAGAGAACTGAAGCCTGTGCCGCTCCTACATGACAAGGGAAGGGAATGTTAAAAATTATATTCTAGTAATAGCGAGATCAGACAAATGATGTAAATTAATTCAAGTATTGTCGTGAACAATATCTTAACGCAGGTTTTCCAGCTTACCGGGAATGGTTACAAGTAATCTATATATATATATATATATATAAAAATGATTTGCTGTTCGTTAGGCTCGCTAAAACTCGAGAACGGCTGAACGGATCTTATCTTGGTCTTGGAATGTTCGTGGAGGTCTAGGGAAGGTTTAAAAGATGAGAAAAATTAGAAGAAGTCCCGTGAAAGCCTTAAAAATATCCCTTTTCCATTTCCCATACAAGCGTTTTTTTCCGAAGAGGAAATGGTTTTTTTTTTGTATTTCATAATAAATTCAAAAATCTGTTTATTTATAGCCTTTAAGGCGAAACAGAGTTCGCGAGGTCAGCTAGTATTAGTATAAAAAAACACCGTAGTATTATCTAATACAACAACCCCCCCCCCCCTCCCCAATTATGTCATGTAGTTAATTAGGAAAAATGTCTAATGTGAATTTTTATACTGTCATATTGTTTCTAATGCGGTGACTATGCAGTAACGTCTAAAAGTAACTTTTTCTAGAAGACGGGCGACGGCAATTGTTTCCCGATCAGCAGAACGCCACTCGCGCATCGAGTCACCGCGCGCCGAGCCGCGTACAGCTTTCGAGGTCGAGTTGCGTCGTGTAAAAGCTTATCAGATTGAACTTGACCCCTTACAATAATGTTACACGTGCTTTACGTCACAGCTATTTAAATAGCCTTAATATTCCTTAGAAATTTCACACCAGCTCTAACTAACCGATCTCGTTACATTGGTGCCTCTTTCTGCGCCCGGTCGCTCCAAACTAACGGTTTTAAGAAACTGTAAAATATCAAGGACTTTCAAAACACAGAGGTATCTGTCCTTTTTCTTGTTTTCATATCTACATATCGGTCTGTACTATATTTGCCTTGCACTTTTGTTATTTTTTTCCAACACCGACTTCTTATTCTTTATTTTATATTATCTCTTAGCTAACTTTTTCTTTAGTTCAGACGACAGACCTTTTCGACTCAGCGTCACAGGCTGAGTACTCACAGTACTCAGATTATTTAGTATAATCTATACAGTGTTACACTGACACTCCGCAGTGCTCCAGTCATCCCACGTGTGGACATCCATAGAAGGTATATGCCATTGTCATGCAGATTGACTCGCTCTCGACGCTCGCTTCTTACGTGTAGAGGGACCTTTACTTGAAATCAGTTTGAAGCAAAACACAACAATAATAAATATATAATAGTTGTATATAAATCCAGAACGTGCGGAAAAATATAAAACCTAAAATAACTTTAAAGCTCCAACAGGGTAACGGTTAAGAGTACCGATTACTTGGTCGGAATTTCGAATCCCGCTATTCAACTTTTGTACACATCCTAGCACAAGCCTAAAGCCTTGTTGGGGTGCTTCAAGGTATATTCATAAATCAACTAAAATCTGTTAATAAAAAAACAACGTAACCTAGGTTATGTTATTTCGATGTTTGTTTTCTTATTGTTTTAACAAAGGGCTTTATACAAAAAGAAACACAGTTGGCTAAGAGATCTCTGAGCGAGCACACAGCTCTGGGCGGAGCTTGGCCTGGAAAATATCTATTCTGGTGCATCTTGAAGAAACCGCCCCGGGTGTAGACGGAAGGTGTTCATTCGTAGTGCCATTGTTAGGGCCCTTTCAGACAGCTTGTTGAAATATAAAGCACTGGACAGGGGCACTAAAACAAAGTCAACGTCGGCTTTCTAGTTTCAACTATGTCACCGTGTTTTATTTTTCGCCTGATACTGTTGCGAAGTAAGCAAACTTTACTCGATTTATGCGCCATCTTTTGTTTTGTTTCAAATCCTTTTCATACAAAGTAATAAAAAAGTCCTTATATAATTATTTGACAAAGACTGCGCCGGGGTACTCGTCGCTGTGTGAAGGCAACTGTAGCATTGCCTTTCTTAAATAAAATCTACTCTAAGGTAATCCCTTTGAGAACACAGACACATACACACACACAACAAACGCTCTGTAGTTAAAGTTAATTTGAAAGTGCTTATTTAAGTACCAATTAAGAGCAAAAGTGTTACTGAGAAGTCTCACGGCCTAGAAGACGACGTACTCCGTACTTCTGTAACGCGTGAACGCTCGTTGGAAGCCGCTGCGGAACACGGCAGGCCGTGACATGATCCTACACGTGTTTAAGCAACATTGAATTTGATTCATTAAAGCATACATTTGAATCTGACGATTACAACGCCGAGACAGAAGCACACACATTGTCATCTCGCGCGTTTTCTTCGTGAAAGAAAGTGATGTACATAAGTTTGTTCACAGGATCATCACGTAAATGCGGAATGAATGGACTAATTAATACAAAATAACCTTAGCTAATATATAACCTGGTCAAGCTTGTGGGAGTATCTAGGGTGAGGGCGGCCGGGGACCGATTATCGTGGCGGTCTTTAGGCGAGGCATGGTTGATATGACGAAGATGATGATGATTTGCAGATATTGCACATTCAAAAAAGATGATGGAACACTGATTGCTAATGCCTCAACAAAGAGTTAGTACAGGCGCAGAATTAATGCTGTTACCTAGATACGACGACGTATGGGCATGAAGCGAACGCTTGGCGCAGACTGTACGCGGCACGGACGTGTACGAGGGTTATTGGTGATTACAGAGCAGCGAGTAGAGAGTGCTCGAGCGGTATACTCTATGATTTACTCTGTGCACTTTCATTATTAAAGCCTCTCAATGAGAAAGATTGTCATTAGAGATATTGCCTACAAAACTTTGATTTACGATCGTCACCAGCCCCGGCCTGTCCCCCGCGGGACACGAGCCTCCAGCAATACCCGCCACGGTATAAAGGTCCGCGCTGCATCACTCTGCGTGGCGAGAGGATGCCACATCGCACTATAGAGGTGACTAAGTTGTAATTTCGTTGGAATAAAAGATCTGTCAAAGCCAATCTGCGAAGGACAGAAGTATTATTTCCTTCGACACAACTCCGAGCGCACGTTGACCTATTTTTGTTCGAAGAAATATAAGATGCGCTCTTTCCCTCGCGCTCGGCCGGCTCATGTTGTCTAATTCACTATAATCCGAATCTTACATCTAGAATCCAAGCTTTACAACTACGCAGTCAGTCTGTCACCCTCCAATATAAAAATCATTAAAATATTAATTTATTACTGAGACTTCACTTTTTAAGAAGAAAGCGTACACCTCCCTTAAATGTTGAAGACGCATCTGCTGTTCTCTGATGTTGCAGATGACAATGGTCCTCAGTGAATTCTTTTTTTTATAACCTCATACCTCGTTTACTCCTGCTCAATTAAAAAAAGCACCAATATATTCCAATTGAGTAGTTTTATTGAAAGGAATTTTTATCTGTTTTAAATCATTCAAAAGCGAGCAGCGGCGCGAGTGCCCCGGCGCACCCCGTGCATATTGGAAACTGTATGCATTCATATTCGTGACGGACCAACTTGCGTGCTGCGGCCGCTGTTTATACGTGTATTGGCCAAGCTGTCGTTTTACATCACCTCGAACTTTCATCTTTTCTCCTATACATATGTTTACTTTTGAATTGAACACAAACCTGCGATAAAGGATATCTTCTATGTGGTCAATCATTTAAATGTTAATACAAAGAGTTTATAAAAAGAGATATGAACACAACACATCCAGAAGCGTTAAATAGTAACTACGAATCCACATGCACTGAGGGACACCGTGTGCGTGCACTGTTACCGCCACGTCGTGCGTGTCCCGGGGCTCGGAGCCTACCTAAGAGGGGGACTTGACCACGGCCACCACGCTGGTCCAGTGCGGGTTTGCGTCACACATATCCTTGAAGTTGACAGATATATGCGGGCTGCATCACGACGTTCTCCTTTACCATAACAACTTCTCATAAATGTGACTATGAAGTTCACAATACTAGCTGATGACGTTAGTGTTTTATACACATTATGTAAATTAAAGCCCGGTTCCCACGACCTAGACCTGGGATACCGAGCTGATTAGCAACAAAACTCTATTTACGACTCTTAACACTTGTACGTGACTTCACTAGATTTATAAGATAACACGTGATTTGAAATATGTGACATTTCTTCTTATCTATTCTACAAGTTTGATCTTTATTCATTAAGCCAAAGTTGACGTCATCAAATGCTTAAAATGTGTTTCCAGCTAAAACACAATTTTACTTTATGTTGCAACTCAAACACCGCGCGGCAGCCGGCGTGAAACGCGAGGGAAACGGCCTTCCGACCTTTACAAGGTTTCACTTTGTGTATATTATTAATTTTATTGTAAATTCGTGTCCTCCTATAAGAAAAGCACAATGGCAAGGTTAGAATTTGATTTTAAAACACGTCTGTAACCTAACTCACAGTTCCTTTATTATTTTGTTCAATACAATAATCACTATCAAAAGTAAACGACAGCGCTACCAGAAGCCTATCAGTTTCTCCATACAGCGTCAACCTTGTATGGATCACTCCATCTTAAGCTTGTAAATTTATACTTTTAGGTATAAAGTCCGGTTTACATTAATCCACTATAGTAAGCCAATATCGATAGAAATACAGCTGGAATACGAGTGGAATAATGTAAACACTCCCTAAATTTATTCCACTTACCCGACTGGATTGCTCTCTGAAGCCAGTGGAAACTTATATTGTACCAAGGCACAAACAATACTCCGTTAGTGGATTGGAATAATATAAACCTGGCAAAACGGCTTTAGCCACTATTTACGGTTTAATTTATATTATGAATACAGGAGTAGCAGTATGAGGGACAGTTCTTCCTTAGGCTCTGTCGGTAGTTAAGCCACTGTTTTACACTGAGAGGCAATAGAGTAGTAACGAAAAAGTCTTGTTAACACACAACATATAAACAAGGCGTAGAGAAAAGTAGAGTAAACTCACAAATTAAAAAAAAATATTTAAGGGTCAATGAACTTCCTGTGGGCGCTTTAAAAATATTTTTTTTACTTATAGAATATTTAGTATAAGTCTTATATTTATTACTTTCGGTTTACGTAAAAATATCTCCAATTTGCACAATAAAGTGACCTGAGTTGTTCAATAAAATGTGACGTTTCATGTTAATCACTTTTATGGCATTTTTAAGTAATGTCAAAATAAAGTAACGACAAAATAAATCTCCCAACATGCTGCGACCCCGCGCCGCCGTATTGCTAGAGTTATAATCGAAGCCATATGCATAATTTCTCGCCGTGACCGAACATTACTTTCACAGCTTTTGCATCGACGGCGAAATTCAAAGAAGTTTAGTCGGCAACGGACGGAAGGCCCGTCGTCATCACTCACATCACTCAACACACAACTTGTTATATAAAACTTTAAAAATATAGTAAGTACCCACCTCGTCAATATAAATAATCGCTCCAGTTTTATGTTTCTTGTCGCCCACCACTTTTCACAAACACACTCGTCACTCGCGTCGACTTTCCCGCCAACTACTTTCTCGTCAATACGCGCGTCCGCCGCGAACGCCTGGCGAAGACTGAACGCAAGTCGGCGGGCTCCGATCGCTCGGCTCTAGAATCAAGGCCACGCAAAACGTTGTTCTCATTTCCCCACAGTGGAAAGTATTCGCATCCGTCTGCGGGCAGGTGTGAGAGAAAGCACCAAATAAAAAACATAAAACTCTACTGACTCATTCAGTGATGATATCTGAACGGACCATGGAAAGTGACCGGACCGCTCCGCGCCTAATTTCAAATTGCGAGGTTATGTTTGGCGCCGACATTACAGTAACAAGCAAATAGAGTATCACTTTATAATAAATGAATCATAACTGCCTGCATAATGCCGGGCCGCTGAGTATCTAATCATGTTCTGTTAATTAAATCTAATCGAATAGGATATTAACTGCTAGAAATAGGTTCGCAGAAATATCTCTTTTATAAAGTGCAGCATTAATTAATGAAGCGAATGTTTGTTCGGTTTATTTTGTTTGCAATGAAAGCAATAACTGTGCGGGCGCGGAGAGCGAGGAGCGCGAGCCGCCGCGCCGCCAGCGCCAATAAAACAACGCGGGCATTTACGAACAAAACATTCAATGATTTCATATCTTCAATTTAAATTATTAAATTAATACTTTTGTGTCCTTTGTTTTCTTTTATACATGATACGATACTTCATCATAACCAGCCCTTGTCTGCTGCCCCCCGCTGCCCCCTGCTGCACCCTGCTGCCCCCTGCTGGA
>JAODUI010000025.1:8697397-8718267 GCA_027563995.1 Papilio gigon
TTGATTCTTTAGAAAGCTATACCAGAAGCTCAATTAAAATGTTCTACATAACTTCGTACTCTACAGCCGCGTTGTGAAACACTCTGTGCTAAGCCCTATTTCTAAACAGTTACGACTTAGGGTCCTTCAATAAGAGAGCGTACGTCACCCTTGAACGTCGGCAACGCATCTGCGATTCCTCTGGTGTTGCTGGTACATGGGCGTCGGATCAAATAATTTTATGCGACCCGCGGTTCGTTTGCCCTTTATTCCTGTAAAATAAATAGAAAACAACGATAACATACTTAATTTCGTTTCTCTTTGACAGATTTGTATCATGACCTTCGTCTTCGTTAGACGACGTCCGATGTTTCACAACAAGTTGAACAGCACGAAGTGGAATACTTCGGCCGTCGTTAAAATAAACCTTCAAGTCGTCGTAAATAAAGCTACTTTATCCGTTACAAACGACTGTAACATTACTGTGTCTTGATTGGAACCAACGCTGTTAACTCTAATTGCTTCCTCGACCAAAAGATTGCTAATTAGATATCAGATTTTTATGAATAAACTGGTTGTTGCGACAATGTCTACTTGGAATTAAAAAAAAAAACTATGTTATTCTTTTGGTATTGTAAAATAAAAAATGTAATAAATCTTATGTTCCGGTAATTGTACCTTTTTAGGATAAAATGTAGCCTATACGAGATTGTAGCATCTCTTTAAAGTTTCATCAGGATCTATTTAGTTGTTCTGTAGTTACATGTGTTGTATGTGTTATTGATATTTACACATCCGTCCACACATTCCCGTGTTTATTATCTTGTATATGTAACTAATACATGTCAAAAACAATTCGAATTGAGAATGTGTGTATATTCATTTAAAGTTTGTATAATACTAAAACTTTGGAAACCTTTTAGAAATGTCTATTGCCATTTGGAAATCTTAAATTCGGAATCTTTTGTAAAGTTCGATGTTGCCCGCCACTGTAACTTCAGTTAGTATTAAAACTAGACATTCTTAAGCATTGTGTTTTCGCAGTTTGGTAATCATTATGAGATTTTAATCAGTCTCAGTAATGTCTTCCTGGCCTCATTTAAGTCGAACAAAGCATTCCCTAACAAGGATGAGTGTAATTGTGTTGAATTGGGTACTTTGCTTCTTGGTTTATAAATAAATTTTTATCATAATTTTTACTTAGGTGCCACCTTATTGATCAGTTGCCAGCATGTGCCACCTTATACTATAAGTACCGCGTATTCTGTTTTTAATTCTAAACAATCTTAAGGTATGACTGGTCAGTATTAGTTGTGGTCAGCGAATCTGCCTGCGTGGAAATAAAAAGTAATATAAAAGCCATTTTCGAAGAGTTAAATGTATCTATGGTTTAAAATCTCGTCCGGAGTTACGTGTAAGCTATGAGTATAGGAATGTTGGTGTGACCTTTGAGGTATAGGTAAGCGTGGTATAGACATGACGGGCCGTGGTCCCCGGAGGAACGAATCTACTTTCCATGTCAGAGGAGGATTATACAGTAGTGCCGGTGAATCTGTATACACGTGTACAGTCACGATCAATATACACTCACAACAGAAAGTGTTTATAAAGAACAAAAGCAATCACAATACAAAATGACTTTTGGAAAATCAAACACTCCATCTATATAACGTATATATACATCTGTGCTTTAAAATATGAGCTTATATATGTAGTAGTTACGTATGTTAAAAGATTAAAATCCGCATAAAGTGTGTTACAGTAGTCGCAATGGATTTGCCGTTTTACTGTACACTAATTTATCAGTGATACGGCATCTTGTCGACTCTAGTGAAAACTAAGATTAAGGTATTCTCATGTTAGTTTCTGTTCAAATATTTAATAAATCGTGTTCATTGGTAAACGAAACATATGCAGTGGCATAGTTTATTTGATGTTTCACTTCAGATGTAAATCAAAGACCAGGTGATTTTGTCGTCGTCGTTACCTTTCGTTATCGTTCGAGTGGAACACGCGAACATGTTCGACGGAAATGTTCTGAACACTCTAAACATTGATCGGTGGAGAAACAAAACAATCAGTAGTAATATAACAAGCCGACATTTAGTTATTGCACCGTCTACTTCATAATTCGAATCGTTTACTTTTATGAAAAAAAGTATTTGAATAACAAAAGCCAGTTAAGTAGTTAATTGTTGATTAAGTTTAGTTGAATAGACCGCGATCGTATTACTTGTGTCACCTGCAGCGCGGTGACTTAATTGGCCGACACAGCTTTTTGTGTCGGCCAATTAAGTCACCACACCAAATGTCTACAATTCCTAAGTTACTTGTTATACTAACTAATGACTACTCATTCGCCTAAGTTTGGACGCTATACTTACTATTTGCCAGTTATTATTAAACTGACTAATTTCTTTACTCGCTACTATACCTGATCAAATGTAGAGCTTATCTGTCATGGTATTGAGATGGAGGATTAAATCATATTAAGCCCCCGTATGTACTAGCATATGTAATGCTGCCTGTTTGTTGCAGAGTGCGCGTCGAGTATTATGTCAACGAGAATACGTTCAAGGAGCGCTTGCAACTCTACTTTATCAAGAACCAACGTTCTAGTAAGTAACCAGATAAGGTATTGAAAAACTCTTCATAAACTTTAAACAAGAAAGACAAAAGAAGTAGTATCAATTAGAATAAACGTCCGGATCTTAAGAAGAAATCTTCCGATGTATCGAGTTTACATCACTTCACTCTTCTCATTGTTTATAAAATCATCATCAGCAGCAGCAGCTATACGTCCCACTGAACCGCTCAGAGCTTACCCTATTATTAAGAGTGAGTAGGCCATAGTTCGCCACGCTGAACCAGTGTGGGTTAACTTCACACATATCTTTTAATTTCTTTCCCAGATATGTCTGAAGATATACTATCTTGCAATTCATGATAAAGAAGAATTAATCCAGGAATTAAAATACGAAGTAAATATAGAACGTATTGAGAAACTCAAATAGTTTCGCTAGACTAGAATACCTTTCCCTGAGCCGCAGTTTGTAAATGAGAATGCCCCTCACAAAGTCACTTCACTTCTTTGTTAATCAAATTGCGTTTCTTTCAAACGCAAACTGCTCGTGTCTCGCTCGCTTTCCAAACCAAGAGTTTGATCAATTTTAAGCTCGATGGGACAAGGTTCAGTTAATGGAATTTACATTTTTAAAATCTTCTCTTTTAAAGGAAAAGCTTGAGGGAAAATTTAAACATTTTACATAACTGACGACAGTTTGTTATATGACAGAAACAATGTGTAGTAAAACGCTTTCTATTATTAAATCGAAAATGTTACCGCAAACGTTTGGTATTTTACGGAGTACGTACAATACTGGGGTAACATATTAGTATATTGTAATATTAGAAAAGCGAACTATAGTTAACTATATCATATAAATAAATTAAAAAAAATAAAGTGCAGTCATAATTCTCATGTCATGAACAAGGTTAAATAAACTCCGCCGCTTTCATAAAGAAACGCATTTGTAACTAATTAAATTAAAAAAAAAACAATTTATTCTTTAGAGGGTATGTTTACATAGAAATACATTAACATATTTCTAATCTAGATAATTGTGTCGCGCCACCGTGTTTATAATTACTGAATAGTGATTGGCGGTTACAACTGTCGCCGGCAAATTGTCAACGCGGCCCGTTTAATATTTGCCCCGGTGATCGTACGCGCGGGATCACATATCGAATTAATTCATTCACAAAATTGACATGTATTTTGAAGACGTCCCACCCCTCCTTAGACCAATGAACATTCTATTACGGATATTGAAACGACTAAGTCCCTACCACAGAAGAACAGTATACTTGTCAGTTTATAAAGTTGACATTTCATTAGTAGTGGCCCCGTCACCAGTCCGGTTCTTCCTTTAAATAATGCCGAAATTAAAAGCCAAAATTAAATTTCTGAATGAATTTATCCAATAACCGGTTTGGCGAGTCTTGTCAATTTAGAAACAGGAGACGTAGACGATTTGAAGGTGACATGGCAGTCGTTTCCAGTTGTTATAAATACAGTTTGAGTAGTGGACAGAGCGGTCGCGGTCGACCGCCGCACCGCAACTGTATAGAATGTCAGCCCCGCTCAGTGACACACTAGCCTTAGCATTGACCATCCTAATTAATTTACTTCATTACACTGAAAGCATTTATTAACCTTGAATCATTTATTATTGTCATGATCATAACAAGCTTAAGGCTCGATACACACCTTTAATTTTAATTGCATAGTTTTAACTCAACACTCCAACTGGACAGTTAAAATTTTAGACGTGCAATATTTTACTATCGGCCAAACTGTACTGTTCTCAGCTATCCATATATAAGCACAGTAATTTTTCAGTCGTTCAGTTACAACTGAGGATGTAAGCGGACTTCATTTCAACCCACAAGTTTATTTTTTATTAAATATTGTTTATTTAATACACGCATGGAAAGAAAGATATCAACTCAGATTAAAACTATGTCATATATCTTGACATTTAAATATGGCCCTAATTTTATTTTCATAAATATAAACTTCACACTTTGTCTGCCCACTGCTGGACATAGGCCGTTCCCAATCTCTTCCACTGAATGCGGTCTTCAACCTTCAGCATCCAACGCCAATGCACCACAACGCACAAATCTGTTACATACAAAATCAGTTGACTTGAGGATCGCTTGGTGAACTTTTATTACACGTTTAAGGTAAACAAAGTTTTGCTTTCTTAACGCCTAATGTTTCAGGTCTTCGCATAAGAATTGCGAATTTGGTGTTCAAGCTGCTCGCGTGTGTTTTGTACATCATACGAGTTTGTGCGGACGGCGACCCGATCACCGCCTCCTGGTATGTTTACATTTATGGTTTAATGTCAGTCTCACACAGGCAACCCGTGGAGGCAGAGCAGTAGACAATGCGGTACTGCTATTATTTAAACATGCGCAGGCTATAATAATAGTACTGAGTCCTGTTGCTCTACCTCAATGAATTTATAAAAAAATATTTCAGAACTATTACGTATTCGACTTTATAATCCTATTGAAAGAGTGAGTGTAGTAATAATGCTACAATACATCCTTTGTCACCAGCTACGGCTGCAAGCCTGGTAATAAAACAGAATTCGAGTACTCTGCCAACTTGACCGAGGAAGAGTTCCAAGAACACCCCATCATCAACTGGGACGGCATCATCTGGGTGAACCGGTCGCTCTGCCTCTGGATCGTCCAGGTCATATTGGCCATGATATCCTTCTCTGAGGCCATTCTGCTCGTGTACTTGGGCTACAAAGTAAGTAGTCTAATACAACGCCGTCTACACTTATTATGAAATAGCACGTACCGTGAGATGGTGCCTCGCGCTCACGAAGTGATGTAAATTAACAGTGATAATTATTTTCAATAGGGGAACATCTGGCAACAAATCCTTTCTTTCCACTTTATACTGGAGATGGTGAACACCATCCCTTTCGCGCTCACCGTAAGTATTTATAATTTAATAAGATATACCTAAAGCGAGACAGAGACAGAATCGGAGTAGGATTGAGAATCAGATAGATCCTATCAATGTAATCATCACGTATTATAATATTGTACTTTTTTTAGTTGTTGTTCCCGCCGCTTCGTAATCTTTTCATACCGGTCTTCCTGAACTGCTGGCTCGCCAAGAGATCTCTCGAGAATATGTTTGTAAGTGAATGTTTTGTCTGTACAACTCGGTAGAGTAGAGAAACAAATGATAACTGGGCCTCCATGTATCCAATTATTAAAGACACGGACTAGGAAAGTTGATTTACAAATGAATTGTGATGTTTCTAGAACGACCTACATCGCGCGATGCAGAAATCTCAGTCGGCGCTCTCCCAGCAACTGATGATATTGTGCGTGACGCTGCTGTGCCTCGTCTTCACCAGGTGATATACTGACAGATGATTATATTACAGCTCCATCTAGTTGGAGTACTAGCTAATCTCTATCCGTGAACTCAGTATAAGAGAGGTCGATAGAAATAAATTCACAGTCCGCGAACCTAGACGAGTATTTTTCTGTGAAAGAATTTCCTTTTTCGTTTCCCAGTTCTTTATTCTCACTTGTTACGCTTTTTATATTAAAAAATGAACAAGTTAATATAATTTCGAGTAGCAATGTGGTAATGTATAGTAAATTTATTTTTCAAACTCCACTTCACATAATTTCCCTCGTCCCTTAACTTTCAGCCTCTTGACTTTGTTTTTCGTTCTTATCAAATTACGGCATTATTCCGGCATCGAAAATCTTATTACATCTCCAGAACGTAACAAAGTACGGGATTACAATGCGGCGTGCAATTTTATGAGTCGATTTTCTTTTATTTTCCTTTATTCTGATAGAAATGTTCTTACAGTTTAAAACAGGAAGATTTATCTGTACGTCATGTTTTTACACTTGGGCTTATAACCCGACTAACACTTGTGGCTAATGGTTTTTGCACTAAGTATATGGATACGACAATTCTTTTGTGACCCCCTGCCATCTCTTTTTTGATTCTATTTTAACGTCTCATGTATACTCATGTCCAACAGAGGGCAGACGAGGGCATGATGATAACGATGGCGATGATCTATACTCATAATTTATTTCAGTGTGTGCGGCATTCAACACTTCCAAAGAGCGGGCCATCGCCATCTCAACTTATTCCAAGCGACATATTTTGTGGTGGTGACCTTTTCCACCGTCGGCTACGGAGACTTTGTGCCTGACATTTGGCCATCGCAGTTGTACATGGTCATCATGATAGGTGTCGCACTCGTCGTCTTGCCCACACAGGTATTACTGAGAATATCCTTCCAGCGTAGTGCCCTTCAAACTTTATGTAGGCCCGCAAGTAACATGATCGACACAATTTTAAGTTCAACCGAAAGTAATAGGATGCGAGGTCGCGGTACAGTCCCCCACACATTCTTAACATTCACATAGTTTAGAAGTCACATCCCCGTTTAGGTCATTAAAGATGTTTTCACTTTTATAATGTTATACATTGAGATATTCTATTTTGTTTCCAACTGTTATTAAACTTCATGTTTTATAATAATCAATCATCGTACTTTGGTATTTGAATATAATTATTTACATTATTTAACATCGCACTCAGAGTCGTTCATTTCGCGATTCTGTGCCTGGAATTTATAGTTTGTATTTTTAATATAGTACGCTTTTTTTTAATATTAGTCAAAAATTTCTAGTTCGAGCAATTGGCATTCACTTGGATGGAGCGACAGAAGCTTGGAGGTTCTTACTCGTCGCACCGCGCGCAGTCGGAGAAGCACGTCGTCGTCTGCTCGACCACCCTGCACGCCGATACCATCATGGACTTCCTTAACGAGTTTTACGCCCATCCCCTGTTACAAGATTACTATGTCGTGCTATTATCGCCCATGGAACTCGACACTACAATGCGCATGATCCTACAAGTAAGTATTGTAATATATTTGTCGCATGACTCATCTATTCAAAATACATCTTGAAATCTCCGTATTTTTAGAAGAAATATTAGATGAACTGGCTTAGTGTATTTAATGTTGAATTTTACGCAAGTCTTTAAACTATAAGTCATCATTAAATACTATGAAGACTTGCAGGAAAAGAATAAATCCACAAAATTTGTTATACTATTTCAGGTGCCGATTTGGGCTCAACGTGTGATCTACATTCAGGGCTCGTGCTTGAAAGACACTGATTTAATCCGCGCCCGCATGAACGAGGCGGAGGCGTGCTTCGTGCTTGCAGCCCGAAACTACGCCGACAAGACAGCAGCCGATGAACACACCATCCTGAGGTAACGAAAAACATGCCAAGAATACCTTTGTAGTCAACGTCCGCAACCATCTAGAGCAGAGATCTTATTTTTTTGTAACAGACCTTTTTAAGTATATAATTGGTTACGATAAACTCTTTACTGCTATTTATTAGTATAATTGAGAGGTTTCGCTTTTTTATGACAGTTCTGGACAATTTCCAAAAGCGTGCACTGATTAAATATTGTGACACAGATCGTGGGCGGTGAAGGACTTTGCGCCGGCTGTGCCGCAGTACGTGCAGATATTCCGTCCGGAGAACAAGCTGCACGTAAAATTCGCGGAGTTTGTTGTGTGCGAGGACGAATTCAAGTACGCGCTGCTGGCCAACAACTGTACCTGTCCCGGCGCCTCCACGCTCGTCACCTTGCTGCTGCATACCAGCCGAGGACAGTACGTGCACTACATACTTAGCTTCAGCAAATATTCATTGTACTTTAGTGAGAATTACATCAAAATCGACTTTATCGAATTATTTTCTATCGGATTGTCCTCAAGTCACATCCGACCGAAGGTATAAGTTTTATAGACAACCGATGATATTAACGTTTCAGGGAAGGACAACAGTCTCCCGAGGAATGGCACCGCCTGTACGGCAAGTGCTCCGGCAATGAAATATATCACATCGTGCTCGGCGACAGCCGCTTCTTCGGCGAGTACGAGGGCAAGAGCTTCACTTACGCCAGCTTCCATTCGCATAGGAAGTGAGTACTGCTATACCTGTGCATTTCTGGTCTATTTGGAAATTTAATAATGTATTTACTTTCAAGGTACGGCGTCGCTTTGGTCGGAGTGCGACCGGCGGAATTGCCAGAGTTCTATGAAGACACGATCCTGCTGAATCCAGGTCCCCGGCACATCATGAAGAGCAGTGACACCTGTTACTATATGAGCATCACCAAGGAGGAGAACTCCGCATTTGTGGTGTCCGAGAAGCGAGAGAGCAAGGCAATAATGTCCAAAGACCAAAGCGCGGTGTGTAACGAGAGGAAAGCGGGCGGGGGTGTCGTCGGCGGCGGCGGTCGGCCGGGACGAGACGGTAGTAGCGCTGCGCCGTACGAGTTGCCCCAAGTGGTGCTCGAGGGCCCCGCAAGCTCCACGCCACTACCATCGCCATCCCGCATCAACCCAGCTCACACTGTTTCATCCGCTAATTTTGCTGCTAGCTGTGAGTGCCACAGATCTATTGTTGCTTCATTATACACGTTACTCTTCGAATTTATCAAGACAAGTCGTATGATTGACGTTGCTTTGGAGTTAAGATTACAAACTCTCGTCGGATTATTAAATGCCTCACGAAGCTGCAGAAACTAGGGTGCCCTCGGAGGCTCTTGCCACTTCCTGAGTAGGCCATTTCAGCAAAAGTCCTAAGCCAATCTTTAGGGGAGTTGGGATGTTTCCAACGAATACATCTACCTAAGTTCCTCTGTCCACAAAGAAAAGCTTCAATTTATCCACTGATAGTAAATCGTATACATTCAATTGATTATTGATAAAGCTGAACCATAATGACTTGAACTACACGGGTCCTATGTTACTTCATTGTATTGCAGATCAAACAAATTTATCTGCATTTGTGACATTTTTGCTATTTGACATAAAAGTCGACTAACGTATTTTGAAGTAATAAGTTTCTAGTGCAGAGCTTGGACCGTCTTCAGGGCGTGCAGTGAGTTTGCTTTCGATTCGCGCACATATAAACATTTTATCGCTAATATTACCATTGATTAACGACTTATTTGCATGCTATAGTTAATTTGAATTAAGTCAGTAGTTCGTGAATATAACATTTGAATCATAATCACTCGGCGCAACGTTCATCGGGGCGAGGTTGTTATTTGTTAACTTTGCGCCTTGTGTTACGTCAGTTGCTGCCTCACTGTACCATTTTATATTTAATAACTTTATCTAGTTTAACGATATTAATGTAACATAGTTCGAATTGCTCCTATTTGATAGTCATGTTATGACGTTCCGTTATATATGGTTTCCCTTGACCGTTACAAAAAAAAAACAATCTTCAAATTGGACCCGTTATTTATTTATTTATTCATTCCGACAAATAGCATGCAATTTACAAACAAATATTACAAATATCAATAAGTAAATACATGTGTTGTACCCCTTCGGGCGTACAATGGGAGAGTTTCATCAATAACATTAATAATTAACTATCAAAATCATAAGAAGTCTTATAGCCGCCAACCGGGCGTCGACCACTTGGCCGTCCCAAGTACGCGCGCTTTGCACTGCGACCATCATCCATTCTTTCTAGGTGGCCGAGCCAGCGTAGCCTGTGTGCTTATATTTGTCCAGTTAAAAATGTACCTTTTTTAATTTAGTCGTTTGATTGTATTAATTAACAGGAACCAAAATGTGTGTAATTTTTTTTCTAAATTAATAAATATGTATTTTTGTCTCCATACACAAATGTCTTATTACCATTAGGGTTCATTTATTTATTATATTAATTTCACTGATGTTATAAGCATGAAAGTTGAGATCGAAGTTTTATTAGCAGGCACTACCGGAGAATCAAAAAGGATTTAGTTGATAACTAGCACAAACTATTGTTTTGAATAGCGCATAGGCAACGAAGCGCCACCAGCCTAATGGTTATGGGTACGGTCTACCGATTTAGCGGTCGTGGGTTCGAATCCCTCCGTGCGACTATTGTCGTGAACCATATAACCACAAGTTTTTCAAGCTTACCAGGACTGGTTATAATAAATATTAGTAAATTAACAAAATTCTACTAAAGTTTTACTATAAAAAAACTTACTAAATTGTGTATCCTAACCTCCAATCGGACAATCGCAAGCAACTGCTAAATAATAATAACAAACATACATAAATAACATATTTTTTTAGGTTGGTATGCCTGAGTATTTTCCGTAAATACCTCTCACTGATAAAATCAATATTGTTTGTCAACTTTCGTAGCAACATCCCTTTATATCTGCCGAATAAAGGAAAAACACCTAAATTATTTCAATCTAGAACTTTGTTTTCGCCGAAGTGTCCCAAACTAAAAGCAAATCCATTTAGAACAGCGACGATAAATCAATCTTTCAATTCAGGTAGTGACAGCAGAACACCTAACATAAAAGCGTACAGTTTGCCGGCGGGGAGGAAAAAAAACACGAGCCGTGAACACGCCGAGTCAGGTGCTATGGAAAAGCTAACATGGGTTTTTTATCGTTTTAAAGGCATTTTAAAATATTCAATTCCAATAAATGTCACCTTAGCCTAGCTTCATTCGGCAGACAAATAGACAGATTTTGATTAACGATTATTTTTAAATGACTAGAGATAAAAAAAAATGTCAATAAATTATTTTAACAAAACTACTCCGTATAATATAAAGCGACATCTACCGGCTAGCAGTCGCATTTCGAAATAAATGATACCAAGTTGTTGAGAACTGGGAATATTATTTTCCAATATGTACAGAGTAATAAATTGCAGTGGCATTGGCTCTGCGGCGGAGTCGTGATAAATCCACAAACAGCTGCGCACCTGTCAATTATCATTTGTTGCGATTACTGGCCGCGGTCGCCAGGGCTGCGGGCGGCAGGTGACGTAGTGCTCGCTAGGGTTGCCAACACGGCAAATATAATTAACTCTAACATCGCAACCCTACTGAGGTGGGTGTACGTAGATTGAGTTATCTCCCTTATCCGTATGAAGTCAGGATTTGCGACTGATTTTTTTTTATTTTAAACCCACCACTGAACTTTTGAGTGCAATATTGCATTGTGACATTATTGTTTTATGAAGACTAGTGACTACAGGTTAGTTTCCGTAACGCTGAGACGTTAATTGGTCAATTAGATACTTTCCTAGTGTAGATTTAGTGTGAGTGTAAATTTAATGAATGTATAATTAAGTATTAAGTGTGTACAGGTAAGGTATTTTGTGATATAAGACGTGTTCAATATCACGAACGTATATAAGTAAGCTTTGTAAAGTATGGTGTTTACATCGCTTTTAATAAATTTCTTTGATAATATTTAATTTGCAACTTAGTTTCGCTTCGATAAATAATATTCGGTTATAGAAAAAAAAATGTTCAATCAGCCAAAAACAACCGCGACACGATATTGCGGCCCACAAAGAACCGTTAATTGAATACAATTTCGTTTAAAATTTTCCTATAAAAAAATACCCTTATGCGCCGGAAATTTTCGTTCAATATTATATTTTAATTTTCTGTTTACAAATATCGTTCGATAAAAGCGTATTTACTTACAACGGTATTAATATATTTCGTGTTCTGTAGAGTTGTATGGAGAATTACATTTCAAACACGTAGTTACGGGAAACCGGATGTCAATATTTGAACAAATGAGAACGTATCTTGTACAGTCAGCTCAACACAATACACACGTACTTTAAGTACATTTGCTACTGTTTCAAGTGTCTAATGTTTAAAGCTACTGACAACTGATCTAGCGGTCATGGGTTCGAATCTCACTATTCACCTATTGCCGTGAACATATATCCGAACCCAAGCTTTTTCAAGCTTAATTGGAATGGTTACAAGAGATGTTAGTAAATTAATAAAAATATACTAATATATTTGTACAAAAAAAATGTGAAAAAAATAAATTAAAACACAAATGTCAGACATTGTTTTAAAAGTGCTGTATTATCTGTGATCGATTTAAAAAAAAATCTGAATTTAATTTAATTTTACTTTAATTCGCGATGAAAGTAATTTCACATTAGAGATAAAGCGAAGAGTAACCTCCCTCTTAAACAAGAATAATTACCCACATTAATGTAAAAGTCGGCTGACAAGATTACTTTCACCTGCACGTGTGTGTGTGTGTGTGTGTGTGTGCCCTAATTAAGACGACAAACCGTAGATTAACCTTTATTTATCGAGCCTGTTTCATTTTAAGCTTCCCAGTTAGTGTGTTAAAACCTCGGATGATGTGAGTGTACTTATTAATAATTATTTAATCTTAATAAAAGGTAAAGTTAACATTTATTGAAGGGGTTATAAAAGTCGTGTCTTGTGTTTCTACAGCATTGATAACAAGCGGCAAAGAAAGGAAGAAGAAAGGTAAAAAAAAGAAAGGAAGAAAAACATATTCATTGGCACACATATTAGAATAAAACATATTAGTATCTACTACCTCATTATATAAAGTTCAAACTTTTTAGAATTTGTTATAAAGGACCTCAGCAATCTAGGCACATATTTAGATAATTCCTTTTATAGGCACAGGCCCTACACTTTTAGGTATTAAAACATTACTAAAGTTAGTGGAACGTAAATTGAAAAAAAAATGTTATGCGATAATTTCATGCGGATGAATTCAGCACGGGAACTGCTATAAAATAATATGACAAAGTGAACGGAATCAAGTCGTTAAATAAACATATAAATCAGTGTCGTATAATGTCGCGTACGTTTTAATTAAACGCATAAATATCGGTTAATCTAACGCGGGGTAAATCAGTCGCGACGCACGCACGCGGCGCCGCCCGCGCTAACATAATGCTGGTAATTACTTACTTAAGCAACGCCGCTTAAGACAAACAGTTTACAATTAATTTAGTATAGTTTTTAAAAACACGTAGACGTAGACGTAGAGACTCGGAGATCGTTAGATTAAAAACACGTATTTAATTACGTGATGTTAGCAAAACTAGAAACATAATCCTTTGGAAATGACGTGTAGAAAAAAATGGCATTGATTTAATTTACTCAGGATTACAGTCAACGAAACGATTCAAACTCAAAACTTAAACAAAGTTTAATCTATTTCAATAACAAAAAATAACGGAAAATACACTTATTATTTATGTGAAACAAAGCGTTTCATTAAATTTAAAGATTAAGAATAACGCCATCTAGTTAATGCCATTAAGAAACCTAATTTCCTAAAGCGATGCTTGGTACTGTAATATATTGTAAACATTTTTCGGCGTTAGAACAATAATAGAATAGAAACAGAGAAGTTTAAGAATTTTGCTGTAGTCTTTATAACGGAATAATTCTTTTCAATTATACCTTTTATTTTTGAGTATAGTCGCGATGACCTCGAGTGAGTTAAATGCGATGGCCCGTTAAAAAGGACCAGTATTGGTACTTTTGACTTCAAACGAGAATTGTATTATATTCAATGATTTTTGTCTGTAATATTTGTTATAAGGTTCCCTATTATATTACTTCTTCAATATGTTTTCTAGTTCTTTGTTAGTTCAATACATTATCCACGTAAAAATACTTTTACTCTTTACATTGAGATAAATTATTTTGTACTACCGTTAACATGAACAACTATAATTCAATATTTTTTATTTGTTTCTACTGTTCTTACACTTCCATCAACAAATTTCTATGATCTCTACGACTGCTACGAGTGCTACGTGTTCTACAAGGGTTACGAGAACTACGACGATGCTACGAACTACAAACAATAAAATCTGATGACTAGGCCTTAGTCAACCACGCTGGGCCTTTGCAAGTTGGCTGTCATCACACATTTCTATGAAATTCGTTGACAATTTGTGCAGGTCGTATCACGATGTTTCCTTCACCGAAAGAGCGTCGGATTATGTACATATGAAACTCGAAAATCGAATAATACATCGGTACATAGCGGGGAACGAACCTGGAGAATGCCGAGTGCGGTCCGGACCAGTCAAGCGCTTCACAACTGCGCCACCGACGCTCTAGATATCAGTATAGTATTTTAAATCAAGACCACTGTCCAAAATGTAATGTAAATGTAAACACACTTGTCATTATTTCGTTAATGACGGAACTTATTCACGTCATACACAAAACGGGGTATAAACGGAAACGTTGAAATTTTAATGAGCGCCCGCCGGCGACGCTGTAAGGTGGCACGCACACACTACGGGCGGCGCGGCGGATGCAATTTGCGTGTTTCCTTTGCTAACAAAATACGCCACTGTCTAACCGTGCCCCAGCTACACCAGTACGTATGTATCCGATCTTGTATAATTCTAATTAGTCATATAACGACTTTCACTCGCTATCGAAATGTTCCGACATTTTTAATCATTATAGTTTGATCCAGTAAATCACCACGTACCTATGCTTTTGGATTTCAACTGTTGGCGGCGATATTCGTTAGATAAATATTATTTCGAGACAGGTCAATAATAGTAAAACAGTTGATAATCACTTCTCACGGGCTCAGTGCGGGCTATTGGTCAAGAATAAATTAATTGCTATTATAATACCGCGTATAAATAACATCGATTTCTTGTTTAATGGACCATGTCCTTTGAAATCTTTGTGTGACCATGTTAAACACGTTCGCTGCGGCATTAATTTTTGCATACTTTCCGTTCCTGCGGTACGAGGCGTTATCGACCCGCTCCGTGAGTATACCCCACCTCCTATTACAAAGTTAACCCTTCGCACCATAGAGAAGTACACGTTTTTCCTTTCCACATGAAAGTTGCATTAGGGATGATTTAGACCTCGTTTCGCCGCGACCGTGTTATGCAGATTCATATAAAAACGGTCAGTGTACAATTATCTTTAAATCGTTCACAAAATACGCACAAAATATATAATTCGGGTGTAGCCGCCGGGCCGCGTGCAGCGTGCTTCTCTCCGCGCTGATTATCTTTTAATTATTTTCATAGCTCGTATATTTTTTCTCATTAAGCTCAATTATAATGACATTGAAGTGATGATACACAGTTAGACCGATATAACATTATGTTCTATAATTAATAACTCAAGTATCTCTCGTATTATAGTATAAAAGTCAATTTAAGTCGAATAGACGTCGTATGATTTTGTTTACGTCATCCGTGTATTCGACCGAAGTAGACTTTGAATAGTGAGCAATTTGTCATTGAATTTGAATAGTAGGTAACAAGAAGAAATTCAAAGCAAGCAGTAAATCAGTGTTTGGAACTCAGGTGGCGACGTCGAAAACACTTAGCTTTACAGCGCGCGGTCCGAAAGGGGGATTGAAAAAGGGGAACAAAAAAAACCGGCAATGAATGGAGCTTGTAACGTATTGCGGACGCGACGCGGCCATTTCTCAATGTAGCAGGGACATCGCTACATTCGCTTCCATTTTAATCATTTCGAGCTGTTTTTTAAAGCTTTAAGTTCAAACTAGTACAGTGTCATCGTTAACTGACCAAACTTCATCAATAAATACTTTTCAATTATAATATCGAACAGAATAAGTAAAGTAAATAGATATAAAATAAAACCCTCATTATTAGTATGCTTTACGTCGGTAAGAACACCGACCGTCGACTTCCAGATACTAATATCATAGATGTGTAATCTATAAATATTATTTTATGTTACTGTAAGTTATTATTTCATTTCATTTTATTTTATCTTCCACACTTATAATTTTATTGTTTCGTTTTAAAAGTCCACATTTTTATTTACGATTGGAGGTGATGGCGGCTTTGATCGGACGCAGCGGCGTTGTCCGGGAAAGCCTGAAAACCAGCTCAACACGGTCTAGACCATGCGGTGTAAGATGAGCCTGCGGCCCATTGCTCCTTAGACATAAGCGTTGTTTATTGTTTCGTTTTATTTTGTTTTATTCATTGTCTATAACAGCAATAAAATGATTTTTATTTTATTTTAAATACCTAATCCTAAACACAAAAGTGATTTGAAATAACTTTCCTAAATTCAGAAGTCATATTCAGGGGCTAATTCCCTTAGAATTATTATTTACATAAATTATTATCGATTAGGTATCAGTCTTGTATGAAAGACTGCATCTAAAATATGTATGACCGAAATGTTATTTAACGTTCATATATTATTTAATGATTACATTTAACACAATCACATCAAATATAAAGAAAACGAAAAAGTTGTTATATTTCCTCGTTCGCTCGACTTTCTCCGTTAAATCGTTTATTGGAGCTTAGCATTGCTATAGTAAAAAAAAATCTATAGCTTATAAACGAATGTTCCATTAGTCTTGTCGTTAAAGAAGATTAATGCTCCAATCCAGTGCTCTCTTTTTATCGTCTAGACGCGCGTATCTACAGATGTGGATTCAATGCGCCCGGGGACACTCCGGGAACAAATAGTTTGAGGCGACAACTGCATAGGATCATCGTAATGGTGCCTAACTAGCTGCAGGAACCAGGCCGCTAACGATCAGCCTTGATGACTTATAATATTTTTAAAGTTTCCTCAATATATGATGACATTTCTAAAATGAAGTCACGATCGGGCGTCCAACTTTTATCAAACACTTCATCTATAGGTTAAATATAATATTCCTAACTATGTCGATGGTCAATACCAAGGCAATTCAAGCGCCAATATTCTAATGGTTAAGAGTACGGATTTCCGATCGCGTGGTCAAGACTTCGAATCCAGCCATTCGTCTATTATCATAAATCATATCCTAGCAGAAGCCTAGCTCTTAGTTGGTCTGGTTGAATATTAGTGACTAAACAACAATCTGCTAGTATTTAAAAAAAAGTTGTTGCTTTCTCTAGGCCTGCACCGGATCATTGTGAATGCGGGCAGTGGAGCATTCGACGGAGCACGCGGCGGGCAAATTTAAATATAAAACAGTTAACGTGTTTGCTCGCGCGCGCCGCCGCAGAATCTCAATTAAGAGCACGCTGATTGCAATGAAAATATTTTACTGCTCATTTTGCGGTCGACAACAATTTGTCGGACAAATAAATCGTACTAATGAAACTACGTGCTTTGCTGTTGCGCAGGTGGAGGCGCGCGAGTGCGTACGGGCATTACTTTCAGAGTAATATACAAGTCCAACAAAATACACAACCTGGACATGTGCGTCGCCCGCTGAACACGACATCACTACACAGTGAATAAAACTAACTAACTAATTAAACTAAACTAACTCCGAAATCACACCATAGTAATTAATAATCAAAGTTTATTTTTAAACCAAGTATACCTCTGAACACTTCATCTCCACATTAACTTTAATTATGTTAAACTTTATGTTCACTTTTCCGCGGATTTTCCTCAAAAAGAGCAAGGTCTAAAGTCTTCCCTGCAAGCATTTATATAAGACTAGCTGAACACTGTGACTCCGTGCATTGAATTAGTTAAAACCATTTTTAGTAACCTATTTAACTTATCGCTGTTGCAAATTTCATTCCCTTTCGTTCAACAACTCTGAAGTTACAGGTTAACAAACGTCATAATAAACTTTCCAATTTATAAAATTAGTAAGATTAGGTTAAACTCTTTTCATTCCTACCTTATATATAAAACTTTATAAATGTATTTCAGTGGAAGCTCATCTATTTACAAAAGTAGGAAATCAATCTTCCTAATTCTCGGCACTAGACAGTTGCCAGTACGGATGCACTGCCTTATTGCAACCGATGTGTACTAAAACCCGTTCCTTCTATTTGTCAACGACTAATTGAAAACCCGCTACAAATCTAAAACGTATCAGTAAAAAGATCTTATAAACGAGTCGACGTACACAAGCCTTTGACATCATTTATCGCCAACTCTTGTTTAGAATTACGTAAATTGGTTCTTTATAAAGTCTAACATAAATAACCTAGGTCATGACATTTAAAATGACTCCATTTATTTTGTTAGGTTATAATTAGCTATCATGATATATTTTGCGACGCATATAACGAAATACAAATGTTGTCTGTCTGTCTGTAATTTCGCATTTGTTCCGGGTAATCCCCGAAACACTGAACCTATTTGTCTGGTTTTTTACTATAATGTAGTCTGCGAGATAATAGTAGGCTACCTTTTTATGCCATGCTGACAAAGTCACGAACAATAGTCTAGTCTAGTCTAGTCCTACCATAATCATCATCATCAGACCTTGTCTGCCCACTGTTGGACGTTGGCCTTTCCCAATGCCTTCCACAGTACGCGGATCTCCGCTTTCCGCGTCCAACGACTTCCTGCCGTCCGCACTAAGTCGTCGGTCCATCTAAAATGTAATATGTAAAGCATAAAATGGAAAAGTTATTAAACTAAAATTAAAGTCATAAACACAAACAGAAAATCTATAAAAAGACGCACAATTCGAGTCACAATTGAGGTATTGTTTTACCTCTCCGTGTTAAGTGATTCACGACACATGCCTCCGTGAATGGTCTTTACGTTCGTATGGACATGACGGGTGTTTGTCAAACAGCGGGCGGCGGAGAGGAAGGGAAAAGACACCTCTCTCCTTGTCGAATATATCTTTTTACGCATTACCACTTTCACTATTAAAGATTTAGGTCAGATGTTAAAAGATGGCTTTTTTTACTTAGTTTTAGCGGTTCCGTTTATTTAAACAAAACATATTTTAATATTCTTATATAACATTATTGTGTTATGTTTATTTCATATTGTTATTTATGACGGGCATGCCAGTATGCAGTAGTTACTGGTGGTTGTTATGAATACGTCAGTAGGTATGTCCGTAATTTATGAACTGCTCCGCGCGACCGCAACGCGATGAATTCAATTATTTTCATCGCTACATTTCACATTTTTCGCATTTTAATTGAGAACTCGCGGTTTGTTTTAATAAACGTTTTTAATGCATGAATTTAATTAACCACAATTTTATGATTATTTCAAATTATAAATATTATTTTTTACATGAATTTTAAATACATATTTATAATAATTTTATTGCACCTAATGACTCGCTGTCCTTACTCTATTTTACTCTGTACGTTTTATATATTCAGTTCTGAGTGCCTGAATGTACTTTTATATATAATTATACGGCTATACATATTATTTTTTTGTATTTGTGTATTGTATGTATATTTTATATTAAATTATATTAAAAAATAACAAACCTACTTCAAACTTATAATCTTGTTTACATCTTATGTCTTAACAGATTTGAAAAAAATATAATGACGTCATGGATAAAAACGTATATGTATATCAAGGTAGTTCAAATTAAAAAGGCACTTTGGATTTCTAAGTCGAAATAATTATTTGTAGTTGTCCTGCTCTTTTACTTTGGGAAACACTGAAATGGCAAGTGTGTCGCCGGCGACTGCCCGCGGGGGAGAGTCAAGAAAGAAGTGAATAGCACTTGCAAATGTTAGAAGTGCAGACAAACTAGTTGAACAGTGAGAAGTAAATTGTCGTCCGCGAGTGTCCGGCGCGGCGGGCGCGGCGGGCGCGGCGGGCGCGGCGCCGCCCGCGGCGACTCTGCCCCGCGGCCTAATGTCTTTTACATTTCAGCTCCACTTCGCTCCGACACTCCAACGTGAAGATTTATGAACGAGAAAACTTCCGTACTACTTCCTTACAGATGCATTCGATAAGGTTTTTATTGGTAGCGAATACATTTCTGTTTTTACACGAGTTTAATAAGACAAGAGAGCAGCGGCAGCCACATTGCTACACAAGAGGTTTCCGAAGATATTACCAACATTTATTTGAATTAAAGTGTTTTATGAAAACAGATTTAATAAATCCAATAGTGAAATAAGTACAAGTTCGTCATCCCCACACCTACACTTTATGATGACCTTAGTAGTTTCAATGCAGAATGTTTTACTACCATCTCTATTATTAAGTAAGTATCTGAATTGTAAAGTTCGTATATATGAAAAAATATTACGAAAATGATAATTTTATTTAATACTAATATTTCAATTTGTTTTGTCTCCGGGGAGAACAAATTTTATTTAATACGTTTGTATCTTTTTTTATCGTCTAGACTTGAGTCCGCGGGGAGGTCGCGTCAATCGCTAATTAAAAATAGAACTTGTGTTTCAGCTCCACTAATTTAATATTCTTATCAAGCAACATTGACTTAAAACTCTATAAAGACAAATAACTAATTTAGATTCACATGAGAACAATATTTTACTGATACTCAGCAAATTTTTGTTTGATTACTAAAATTTCTTTTACCACTTCAACTGAGCTCTACGCATATGGTCGATGACAATAATCGAATGGTGGGATTCGAACTCTCGACTACGTGATATGACTAGCTTACACCAATTTGTATATTATTTCTAAATGCCCCTTGCACATTCACATCAGCTTCA
>JAODUI010000025.1:8737042-8765781 GCA_027563995.1 Papilio gigon
GGTGGCGGTGCGGGCGTGGCTTGCGTGGCGGACCGGTCTGTCGGGGAAGACGGCGGGGACGTGGCGGCGGTCGTGGGTGAGGGCCGGCGGGGGCCTGGCCTCAGGGGTCCACGAAGGAGATCATGATGTACCGCGTGCCGCTGGTGACGGGAAGGCCCTCGTGATAATGAGTGAGGCGGCCGGGGTGCATGAGCAGCCAGCCGAGGCGAGTGTCGCGCACCGAGCAGTTGTAGCGCAGGAAGTGGCAACCGCCGCCCGTGTAGTCTACATCTGCGGACACGCACATGCTATTGAAGATACAATTGTAATTTCGTGTTAATGCGGTGATGCCGAGGAGCAGCCTCTGGCTAGAAGACTCATCTACTTCCTTTAGTTATAATATTGAAATTTGGTATTAATGCGGAGAAGTATTCCCCCGTGTGTTCCCTCTAATAATGGCATAGCGCATGCATAACTTACTGGGTGTGTTGAGAGCCAAGTTAATGGTGTAAGTAGAGGAGTCGTGGTGCGGACGCAGCGAGGGCTGCTCGTCGGGCCGGTAGCGGACCACGAAGTTCATTATAGACACCGGCGGCTGCGACATGATGTGTGCAATAAGATTTAAGTACACATATAAAGGAAAATCTTTCAAGTCTATTTAGTCAGAGAAGTGCCACGATGACGCTTTTTATTTCCGACATTCCTCATTTTTCCCTTTACTATTATTTCCCCTAAACTGCGACATAGATCGAGATCGGAGCAACATCGCATATACGCATATACGTTTGTTTTCTTTGAGTTCAAGCTTCGTTCTGTGTCATTCTCCCTCCGCTATTCTGGTTACTCACGTTGTGGAAGTATCCAGTGAAGACCTTTTCCTGCAGAGGTCGCACGTACTCCTTGAGAATGTGCAGCCACTGGCGCTCCAGCCCGACCTGGTTCATGTGGATGTCGCGTGTCGGCACCGCCTCGTACCCGCCCTCTAGACGCTTGTCCTGCGGCACGACCACATGATGCAGGCCACACGTTGAATTCAAATCATGCAAAACCTAACGTATAACGTCCTCCGACCTCGTTTGTATTTGAAAATCTTTGGATTTTAATATTGTTTACGAAATTACCAACATTTAACAATTCATTGATTTTATCTTATTAATTTATACAAAAATAGTAATATTCTGCGGCTCTAATAATTGTAACTGTACTTTTAAACAAAAATTATTGAACTTGTATAAATGAACAAAAATTATTGAACTTGTATAAATGTAATGTTATTTTTGTTGAATAAAAATAGTAAATAATTGATTGTTTCATTTGCCTACTCACAGAGTTTGATCCATCGCTCCACTGCCCGTAGGCCTCCATGATGTCGATCCACTCGCTACAGAACCGCGGTGACATCAGCGGGAACCAGTACACGTCGGGGCATGGCTGGTTATGTTAGAAATACGTACTTATATTGTTTAAACTATGTGTAAATGAGAATCGAGAACCCAGGACTAGCTCTAGAGGAAACGAGAGTAACATGGGTCTGGTTAAAATGTACCTCTTACCATCTTAGGCTTCTGTCCCTCGATAAAGTTGGCGAGGTAATCCTCGTGCAGATAGCGGCGCTCCCACTCGTGCTTGTTCTCGAGCAGCTGGTACATGTCAGGGTGTGTGCGGCTCGTGTCGTACGTCTCGGGGTTCACCAGGTGGCCAAGCTCTTCCTCGTTACTCACATACATCACCACGCCCTGTTTACAACGAAGATTGTTGACATTGCTTAGTTACACAACGGATTTTTGCGTGAAGTTGTTTTGGGCGTCAACTATTTTAATTATAAAGAGAGGTTTTTTGTAACAAGATCAAGTTATAATTAAGGTCCACTCACAATACTCCTTAAGCTGTTGCAGAAGGCCATGTCGGGGTCGACGTCGTCCTTGGCGTAGGTGACCTGCAGTCCCTTGGCTGTGCGCAACAGCTCCATCTTCACCAGATAGCAGTTGGAGATGAAAGGCACATTCCATACGCCCCTGCCAAATGTTTACTGTTGTTTTACACATGCTTAAGAGTGTTTATCCAATATAATTTGTAAAAAGAAGCTAGTACACATTATGTAAACCATCATGGTAGCTATAAGAACAAAGAGAGCCCCAGTTAATAAAAAAACTTATAACGCAAAAGGATTCCTCGCTATTTCTCAAAAGGAACTCTCAATTCGCTGTGAGAATTTTCCCACGTAATGAATATTCTCGAAGAACAACAGCGAAACGCTATCACGTATGCCTACGAGTGACTGCTTAAATTGGCGACAATCCGAGGCCCCGCCCAAATCGCGAAGCAAATTGCGGACAAGGGGGCGACAGAGTCCCTGGCTGTTCAACATTAATCAATTTAGAGTGAGCGAGGTGGCGGGCCCTGTGCACTCTCGCGCCATTCCCATGGACGGCGGCGACTAGAGCGATCGCTGGTGGACCACGACAACCAAATGCTGCGCAGGCGCTTGCTTACACTGCTTGCTATCGCGCTCCTGCTCAGCGCTGTCGAGTCGCGGCGCGGCCGGGCGAGAAGCAGGACCAAGTCGAAGGTGATTAAGATAACTTAACAATAAGCTAGGATGAATTCTTGAGAACCGTCCCTTATCTGACGATTAACCGACAGGTGCAAATCGGGCTCCCCATCACCGGCAAATACAGAGATCCAGAATCGGACCAGTATTACAACAACAATGACGTAAGTACCATTTAATTAATTGAGTATTCGTAGCATCACAATAAACTCAAGTTAAATAAACACAATAATACGAAATAGTCCACATGGAAGTACGACATCAGACCCAAAGGTTGTTATCGATGACAATGTCTTACTTATTTTATATTGCTCCATAAGTTTAGATAATGGCTAAATGTTGTTTCTTTACCTGAAAAAAAAAATTATGAAAAACAACAGTGTAATTAAATAACGCAATTGTCCGAACGTAACAACACTATAAAGATATACGAGTACATGAATTGTATGATAATGTATTGTTTAATTTAATTTATATAGCGAAATTGTGTTTTAATGACGCGCTATAGCGAATAACAAATCGTGAACCAAATTTTCATAGAGCGGCGATGCAGCGAATCTGCAGCTAGAAGCGAATCTAACCTACTGGTACAAGTCTGTGGTTCTTTCTGGGTGTAATAGCGCGTTAAAACGCGATCGCTCATCAGTTTATCTCGATGTTTATTCTAGAGTTAATCTGTCAACGTCCGTTGTTACGATGTACGCAAAGTAAAACGGTGGGGTCCGCGCGGGAACTGGCCCATCCGAATAACCGCTTCGCCATAACTATCATGTCAGGGTACTTGCGTCTAATCGAATCAACTACAACGATTGCACAATATTTACACGAGAATTGCTTTATTGGTCCGTTTGACACTTAAACTGTTTGCCGTGTGCTGAATTGTACTAGATCATGCTGAGAATAATTTAATTCTATATATTTCGTGGTATATTGTCGGTAGGGTGCCAAGATCATCCTGGCGTCGCATTTTGACCTGGAGTACGTGTTGGGTCACAAGATTGCCTTCCTTTGCATCGCTAAAGGCTCGCCGCGGCCACACATCACTTGGTTCAAGGACGGAGTCGAGATTTTCGCACATCACTACTTACACGTAAGTTTCAATGATCAAACAGTAATTCAATGGAAAAACAACCGTTAGGTTAGGTATTTACCTCGAAATTGCGAGGCTGAATATGTGTACTGATACAATGATATCAGTGTTTAATATTGTGAATTGTACTTATTTTATATTCAGATCCACGAGTGGCCGATAGGAGAGGACCGCGTGAAGTCTAAGATTGAGATAGACCCGGCGACGCAGATGGACGCGGGCGTGTACGAGTGCACGGCCGACAACATGTACTCCATCGACCGGCGCTCCTTCAAGACCGACTTCTCTATAGCCTTCGACTGATCAACACATCAACACACACTCATACACAACATCCTCACATATACAGGTCGATCGCATCACAAAGCACATGAACATTTTTTGTAATAAATTATTTAAGTCAATTGTTTCGTCATTAATTTTGCGTTCTGTACTAAACATACATTGTCCACGCGTTAGCACGAGTGCGTCGCAGTTGTTGAAGTTTGTGGTCGTCCGCGGCTGGAGCGCTTCTGACGATGTACGTTACACCTACTAGTAAAACTTCTGTAACCCCTGGATCCTGACCCTGCAATGTAAACGTACCTGATGGACCTGTAGACGATATCCATGTAGTCAGGAGAGCGGGCGTAGTACCCGGAGGCGTTGATGGCGCCCCAGAAGTTAGACCAAGCTTGTCCTGGGCGCACGAGGAGCGGTGCTATAACATGGTAGCCCGACGTCAGCAGGCGACGCAGCGTGTGCGGCTGGAGGCGCGCCACGCTGTCCACGGAGAACAGGTAGTCGCACATGCTGTTCGTGCACCGCTCCCTGCGTACAACGTTTAGAGTAGAGAAAGATATTGTTTTAACATTAAACTGGTTAAATTTCGTAATAAAAGAACGAACTTGGCAATATTCCTCGCTTCCGCTTCACTCATGTAGTCAGTCGGCTTAATCCTCTTGGCGGTGGCATATTCCTTCGAATGCTTGTTGTAGAACTCATCGACGAGGGGCTCGTGGTAGGGGATACTGTTGCGCACAATGAGCTGTATTTTGTTCTTTGGAAAGTCCAGCTTCAAGACGGACTTGAAAAAGTCCTCTAGGAATGGAGTCGGCTGCTCTATGAAGATCGCCAGCATCACACGAGGTAGATTGTCCTCCTGATAACGATGACCAATTGACTTAAAAACACTCTGTTCCATCCCAATTTTAGCGAAAGTGATTGCATAAAAAGACAATCTCATATCAACTTACATTTAACTGAATCTTCTTCTCTTCACAAAGAGTACAACCTTTCTTCTGCGACCAAGACTGCGCGAGGTAGTTGCCCATGGTGTTTAGCATGAGTTTGGCGGGGCCGTTGCCGTGCACCACCAGGGGGCGCTGCTTCGTCGCCACGTTTTCCACGTACGGCCAGTCTTCCGTCGTGTTGGTGTGGAGCTGGACGTCCGCTGGAACAACGATACTATACTAGTAGCGCTGTCAGTGTTTATCGTATGAAATAGAATTCTTAAAAATAATATTTTAGGACAGACTTGCAGACTAATTGTAAACTTTTCATTACAATATGTTTTTTTAAATGTAACAACTTACACAGGGCTCCATTGAGATTCTGGAATATCTCCGACTTGTGGTCGAGATTAATCTTCAGAGATTCTCTCAGCTCGCTTAGATACACCTTGGTGTAGTACAGCTGGTCGTCTTCCTTGTCTTTTATCTTGTTTGCATTTAGTATGGCGTTTAGTTCCGATAGATATCCTGGGTAATTTAATGTTATAGATTAAATAAATTAAGTAACATCGTTTTAAATATCCTCGCAGTGTGACGAGCGTGGTGCGCAGTGCGCAGTGCATTTCACACATCGCTTTACTTTTCTCTTACATAAAATTTTGTTCTGCGCAGTAACTGGTACTATGGTCCGGACCATCAATATATATAACATATAATACTATATATCAAAAACCGATCAATAACTACGTCCATTTATTAAACTACAAAGTCCAAAGTTATATCACGTTTTTTTATTATAATTACAAGTAATAAAAGCAGTTTCCGAAGTATTTTTTTTTAAATATGAAATATAATAAATGTCTTGTTGCAATAAAAAAATATTCAAACTTTTCCTTTTTAATATGACTTCAAAATCCCAGTGAGATAAGCGTGTGCTACCGACTTTTGTTATCTGTATTTCCGATTCAACGCACACGACTCTATTTGGTTTCGTAAAATATACATATATGACACATGACCCAGAATATATCGATCCGATAAAAAACCTATGTTTAAGAATAAAAACCTAACGTTTGTAATGGTCAGGTTTTAGGCATTTATTATAAAATATCAACTGTGCATACAATATTCATAGAATGATGAAATTGTCATGGTAATTATTAAAGAAATTACACAAGTGTTTTTAATTTCATATATAAACATTAAAATTACTTTTTAATGAAATTAAAATTGAAATACTGTACATTGTACAATATTTGTTTCATCGCCCAGTTGTACACATATTACAAAATGCTAGAATGTTCTTAGGAGTAAATATTCTTGTCCAAAAAATTATTACATTGTTACTTAGTATTTGGCTCAAGTAAATCGCAACTCTGGGTATGATAGAACTATTTGTTTGGATACTTGGTTCCAACCTTTTTTCTCTTCTTTCCGCAACTAGACTCGCGGTCAGTACTCTCTTTTGCGTTGCAATTCCCCCCTAATGCTACACTCCCCCGATTGTGTAAAATCCCTGCTTCACCAGCCCTACTAATCATTGTTAAATTTCGTCATTCATAAATTTCACTTTAAATAGATACCAATTAGTAAAATACGCAATTGAGAGACTCGCAACCGCTTTCATTAAATATCTATTCATCATCCAATGAACAGTGATTTGAAATCAGAGCCGGTCGTTGACCGATGGACGCACAGCTTTTAATATTTATTACAACATATTCAATATAAGTAGGTTCCAGAAGAAACATTTAGTTCAAAGGTTATTGTACCGTGATTGAAGGAAAAAATGTACTTTATATAATATACATAGATAAGACATTGACACCGACTATGAACAGAGACTGCCGCAGTTATTCTAGGAGTCGCTTAGTTTACTTTTAGTAACCATTAATCGACCCTAAGTGCGGCAAAGAAACGTATGCAAAAAAGACCAATGAACACAGAACCACGACTATTTTGATATTATTTTTATGTAACTATTCTGGGACTGACCACGTCACATTCTCGGATAATACTCAAGGTCAAAGGTCAGTGGGGTCACTGTTAGTTATCGACAAAATGACATTTTTATACAAGTGAGTATGAGTTGACGTGAGTGATATAATATAATTATACACTCTGCAGTAATGTTGTAAAAATAACAAAAGAGAAGAGTCCTGTTTGAATGAGAACGAAAGGGGTTGAAATATATTTTTGTCAATGTACCAATGAATCCTCCAGAGTTAAGGTACGGGTTAGTGACCTCGGTGTTAGGGTACATAACCGCGAGCTTAGGGTCTGGCCAGCAGAACGGTTCCGCAGAAAACAGCACCCGCGTGTCCGGCATCGCCTTGAACTTCACCAGGATGTCGCCCAGGGTTCCCAGGAACATCACGTCGTAACTATACACAGAAATACAACTCTTACATCTTCCGAGTTAATGAGTCCCTATGACGTCGTCACATAGAATACAATGGACTAAGAGAGATGCTTGCATTTCAATGTAAGTTGAGAGGTTGCTGCACGTAAATTAAAGGCATACTTATATCCGTTCTACTGTGTATGAGACAAACCTGTCGGTAAAAAGCACAATGTGGTCGTGCTCCTTTGTTTTCATCAATTCCTCGACCTTCGCCTTGAGGAGGTTGACTTTCTGTCCACCGCCGGGGAAGTTCATATCGCCTCCCTCCCATTTTTCTCCTTGACCCAAGACTTGTACGTCAATGTCGTATACTTTGGCAGACCTAAGGAACCGTTTGAAGCCATCGTTCTCCTCCGTAGCCACTGTCAGCACCGTCACATCATCTGCAACAACGAAAAAAACATTAAACTAAATGTCCTCGTTGATACCACAGGCGCTAGTGTTCTTTATTTTTTTCTAAAAACCATCGACAATTCGAATCTACCTATATTATTTTAAGTCAACATAGATTTCATTACACTTAACAAAGGTTAAGTATTCGTCGAATAGCTTTACATCGACATATTACAAAATTAAATATATTTTAAAGTGCCTTGCAAATGCTGGAACCAAATATGCGGAGGGAGGGGGTGCGAGATTGGGAACATGCCCCAGGGATGCCTGTGGTGCGCGGGGTACGCGAGGAGAGGGGTCGCGAGGGAGGACACCCCGTGCAACTGCAATCGATCGATGCCCCTAGCTCTGTCTGGGCTACGGCGATAAAGCGCAGGTCCTAATTTAATTGATTTTCCGGTCTACTACATTCAAGTGGAGGTAGCAAATAAAATTTTCAAATTTTACATACTTTCAGACTAGAGAAATTCTAGTATTGTAAGATCTGATTAAAGTATGATAATGATACTGAAAAAGAAAGTCACAGGAGATCAACACGGCAGATCAGATCAGATCATTTGTTAACGTGCCAAATCAAATACCGGGTAGACACTTTATAGCTACATATTTATATTGAACTAGCTGACCCCGCGAACTCTGTTTCGCCTTAAAGGCAATAAATAAATAGATTTTTGAATTTATTGGGATATACAAAAAAAAACCATTTCCACCTCAGAAGAAAACGCTTATATGGGAAATGGAAAAGGGCTATTTTTAAGGCTTTTACGGGACGTTTTTTAATTTTTCTCACCTTTTAAACCTTCCCTAGACCTCCACGAACATTCCAAGACCAAGGTAAGATAAATCCGTTCAGCAGTTCTCGAGTTTTAGCGAGACTAACGAACAGCAATTCATTTTTATATATATATAGATAGACACAAAATGATGTCATCCTTATTCTGCATGTAAGTTTCAATGTATGTGTGTGTGTATTATTAACATGAAAACGAACATGTGTGTGTGTGGTACCCAGGCCGAAGCGCTTCCTTTGCAATCATAAACACAATCGTTAATATCGTTAAACTAAAACTGTGACTTACGCATAATGATGTATGTTAAAGAATTTTGAGCTTTATGCCGTTGTAGTAAAATCTATTTTCAATTGTAACAGTACAACAGGCAAACGCACGTAACGCGCATTAAAATACCAGGAATAGAACTTAACCCTTTGCTTATTCCTTGTTCATTATTTTCTAAGAGGAACTGCGACCAGAGTTCTTGTACATTGTGTTTCAACATCAATATAATTTATATATAAATTATATTATTTTTACTATTTATCAATAGAACAATTAACTTTATAAAAGGTCATTCAACCTTGGAGTAACAAGATGTTCCCCCTGTCTTTACCGTATGAAATTCTCGCATAACATTGTTCTCCAAATTACCCAACCTCTCAGTTTAATAGCATGTGTACAGTCTAATAATGGACCTAAGTATAGGGCTTGTTTCTACAAAAATAATTATTCAAATCTGTAATACAAGTCTCTTAATAAACATTTTATTAACTACTATTAATGCAAAAGTTTGGATGGATGGATGGACGTTTATTACCACATGTATCCAAAACAGCTCAATGAATATCCATAACATTTGGAATTGATATAAAACATGGTCTGCAAGAAGAGATAGGCTACTAATTTTAGTTCGTTTTAATTAGAACTGAGTCACAGGTGACAGCTAGTATGGAATGTTGATAGTATGATTTGATTTAAAAAAAAAGGCATTGTAGTTAAAAATTCTTTAAGCACATGGCAATTGCAAAATATTCGCTAGAATAACATTTTCATTTGAACAGCAAAGCTTTATTCTAAAACGCTAGCTACACTTTATCTATATGTATATGTAATTAGGGCATTTAGACAAGATATTCAGTTCTGTATGTGGTAACCAATGTTACATTATAGTCTATAGTATCTACTTATGAAAATACAATAATCATATCAAGAAATATAATAAACAAGTCGCATAGCAAACTTTCAAGTTTTTCAATAATTAAAATATTTTTAGATATTATTACGAGCATCGGTGGCACAGTCCTTAAGTGCTTAACTAGACAAGAGCAAAAAGTGAACATTTTAATTCAATCCCCACCATGCACAATTCTTTTTTCAAATTAGTCGTTTACATCTGTACGATATTTTTATGTTGAAAGAAATCTTTGTGATGCTACCGTCTAACGATGAAGAAATTCAAAGATAAGTAAGAAGCCGAGCAACCAGGGTCAGCGAGATTGACTAAGGTCTTGTCCCTGATCCTGATGATGTCCTCCATGACTTATTGTCATCTCAAAGTGTGGGATCTAAGGTGACTTGCACATCCAAACGAAGTACAACCGGCCTGAGAAGACGTAGGTAACGCTCTTTGTTTCGAAGACATGTAAGGAAATACATATCATTCGTCAATCACTAGATATAGAAACTGCATAGAACAATTTAAAAAAAGGCTTCATTAAACTGATCATCAAACATATCAGAATGTAAATAAAACTGGCCGTTGTGGAAACATGAGACATGATGTCATATACAAGTGTGTGAAAAAACTTAAATTACATTCTCCAATCACATGTGAAAGAGTTTAGTTATTGGTTTGATTCAATTTTGTAAACATTACATTAGCAATGACTCATACCAATAGACTTTACCATATTAATATTGCTTTGGATTATGTAAAGACAATCTTCTTTGTCTTTTTTTTTGTTTTTTCTCATGTCTCCTATTTCAAAGCAAATGCCGTCAAGATGTAGTATTTTTATTCCAGCCTACATATTCAGATTAGCAATAATCTTATTATTTATTCTTGTTTTCGTAGTATTTTATTTTTTTTCTTCATGATGACCCTCCATTATTGGTATAGATGTCTTTGTGTGAAGGGCCGCCATTGATCGACCCCCACCCTTGTCCCCCACCTTTCATCCCCCTCGTGCCGACTCCTAGCAATTTTCAATTGACTCTTTGTTACAATTTCAATTTGATGAAAAAGTAATCTGTTATTGCTGGATGATATATATCCTTCGGTTACTTGCAGCATCTATGTTGTTATAAAATTAAAAGAAGTACATAAAACACCCAATCAATACTAAAATCCGAGTAATGTGCTATTTCAAATAAAATTACTTATTTAAATAGCTGTCTAAATTATTCAATTTGTATATTTAACTCATATAAAGCTACAGCAGTCATAAACAATATAGAAGATTCATATAGCTTCTAACAATATGTAATTGTTTCAGTCAAACAATCATTGTGCAGCGAAGCTTTAATTGATGTCCTAGATTACTTTGCCTCATGCCTTTTGTCAATCTTCATATTTATTTGGGCAAAAGACAAAAAAGCAAATAAACGCAAGTGCATTGATCTTGCTTACACAATACACAAAAGCTTACAAGTAGAACACGTGAGTAACAGCTTGAGTATATATTCAGAACTTACCAAGGGCTGCTGTGTATCCCAGGAACAGAAAAGAAAGCAACAGAAGAGTCTTCATTTTTCCAGAAACAACGAGACCGGTTCAATGTCCAATCAACACGTCGCGCCCGGAATCGAAGCTCGATGTTCCGGGCGAACAAACGATCGCGTTATATTAGATATGAGGGTGCTATGTGATAAACTTTGGGTGACATGTCACACCAAAATTCGTTACGGACCGACACATCCAATGACCACAGCGACCCGACCTCGACTGCGCGGCTGCGTACGGCGCTCGGGCCCAGACCTAGCTAGTTTCCCCGCGCATGTGTTTTAAATGTCTAAATCTCAATGCATTGATTTATTACCGTTTCACAGAAACGAGTAAGCTTGGGCGGCAACCCATCGATTTGTCTAGACTATTCTTAACGCCTAGGTCTAACTCTGAAGTTGCACTTTACACAAAAATATCACATTATCTTATTAATGACATCTATAAGGAATAGTAAATTATCTAATTAAAAGTACTTTGTCCGTATTAAAAGTAGAGACACGAGACGGGCAGTTATTCATATAAGCATGATAAGTATGGTTCACCGGCACTTTTATTGTTATTGTATTCTTAATACAGCTTGTTACAGAATAGATTAGATTGATTTGACAGATGTCAGACCATCATGACCGCGACTAGCGCTGCTGCTGTACTGGTAAATCCGTTGTCGATAACTGAAGTCATTATTTTGAAACTATGAAATTACTACAAAAAAAATAGTTTATGCTAATACTAGACACAAAGGGATGCGAGGTGGGCAATGCACAGGGAGCCTTCAACGGCTTTTATATAATAATTCTTCTTATCGATATATTTTACTGACTAGCACAGCACTACTTATTTGTTTCCATCGTTCAATTTGTAACAATCTTTAACTTAATCATCATTTAATTATAACAGTTTAATAAAATGCAGTTCCCAAAAACAACTCACGCGCAAGCTATAATTCAGTAAAAATTAACTACAACAAACGAATATAAAAGAAAAGTAAATTAAAGCTAACAGATTGTTCAATGGACCAATGAACGTAATGGAAGAGAGCGTTTGTATTAAAGGACGCTTTAATGTGTGAAAGGCGCCATCTAGGGTTTCAATTTATAACCAAAAAAGTTTTCGAGCGCCAGGGGATAGCCTTAAATGAAATATGTTTTCTCGGGTTATTTTCGTATATTCAAGTTGGTTTGGAAATCGAGACAATAAAAATATAATAAGGCATAAAGATATACGGTGAATAACACATATTATTTCTATTCTAAAAAGTTTTAAGAACTATTATGTTCAAAAATAAATAAAAATATTTATTTTTTTGTTTATCTTTTTAATCAAACAAAAGATTTTTATTAAAAAAATAAGTTTTAAAAAATTCTAATTCCTACGTAAATTGATATTTTAAAATTGTTTATAATAACATAAATAAATATAAAAGTCAGGTGACTTTCTAAAAAAAAAAAAGTACCTTTATGAAAAAAGTTTCGTTGTTTACAGCCAGCATCTTCGGAATCCTTGGTACAGTATCCTTCATCCGATCCGCGCGCGCTATACAGATAAATAAACAATAAAAATAATTTTATAATTCGCTCGAATTGTCTACCGGACATGTTTCCTATCGGGCATTTGCCGAACGAATGCAAACCAGCCACGAATAACTTTATCAAGTAGCTTACTAAAATGTTCAGGGCTACGTTTTATTTGTCGTTTGCGGAAGAAAAAAAAAACAAGACATTGTTATATTTAGTGCAATGAAAGTGAGTCAAATTGAAAACTGTCGGAGCGTTGGAGCGGAACGTCTGGAGAAAGGAAAGAAATTGACGATTGAAAATGTATCATTGAAATGTTTTTTTTTGTATGAATATATTATCTCACTAGAAGTATTAGTAGTGTGTGTAATGTGCGCTCGTGAGTAGCAGGTCAAGGTTGCGGGCGTATCCTAGAGGAGGGCGTCCGAGGACTGATTGTCAAACTGTGGAAGCGGCCTACGCCCAGCCGCGGGCGACATGTGGTTGATATGATGATGACAATATACGATATTTTAAACCTAGGAAGGATTTATTTTGACAACTGATATGACGGAAAATAATCCGATGTCTGTGAGAGCCTGATGCGTCAATCCTACATGAGTGAGTCGAAACTATCATCCTTTTGCACCGCAAATTAATATTCATTGTAGGAAATTAAACAAAACTTTGTATGGTATTTAAATTAGTGGAAACCAACCCTTAATTCCTAATTACATCGTAGTAGAGATGTAAAAAAAGTATTGTTTTTTCAACAGTATCGCCTTGGTTGCTATCTCAAAAGTTTATTGACCCAAACAAGTGACAGTAGCCAAATACTGGACTACCGTTATTATGAGAGAAATCCGTAAAGCTTGAAAATTAATTTGTAAAAGAAATAGATGAGAATAACCGCGGCGGTGACAAAAGCATTAGGTGAAAGTATTGGTCGATGGTTTCGCTTCACTGAATAATTTTATATAATAATAGTATTTTGCTGCTGTTCTCTTAAACGATTTCTTGAGCTATTATTACCTATCCGTCCAGTTTCATAGAGTCGCATAAAAAGATCTTCAAGAACTGAAAAGAACTTACATCATATCGTTTTATCATTTTTAATTCCTTTCCGACGAGACAGAGAAGACGATGTGTGTTAGGCGAATGTTTCAGCAGTAGAAACTCAAGGTGACCTTGATATACACATCGTCTACATATTCTAACATACTATCAATTACGATAGGCGAACTGATAAACATCCTTTACTGCACAGATTTCTTTCACGACCCGAATCATATGTAACATCAAATATGTGAAATGAAAACTTTGTAACTATATTTTCGAATTGATAAAGTGCATTTAATTATTTTTTTCAATAACATGAAAGTTTCAATATGTAGGCATGTAAGTGTGGTAAGAGGAGGCACATGTGCAGCTTCAGTAAATTAGAATCCAATTACGGCAATGGGATTAAGGACAGAAACGGACAATTCGACCGCTACGTTAAAAGTAGTCAGTCATCCAGCGACTCTAGTTGACACCGCACCAACAAGATGCCGAAAGACGACCCAGAAACTACGGCACTGAAGAAGGAACTCACAGATTTGATAGCTAAAGTTAAGGTATTTATTACATTATCCTTCAGCTAAGCGTATGTTATACGATTCTTGTGTAATACGTCAGAAAACTAACGACTTCATACTGCTAACGCTGCGCAATTTTTTTTATATATTAGTTTTCCACAAATTATCTACTAAACGATGAACGCTATATTAGAAGATCTACTAATCGTAGCACTGGTTAATGTAAATCTATGTTTGTCGGTTAATTTCGTAAAGATAAGAGAAAAAAATCTTAACTTCAGTGTAAATAATATTACTTTATTGTAGGCAGCGCAGGAGAAGGTTGCAGATGCGAAGCTCAATGAGAAATGTGGCGACATGGGCGATGTGCCAAAGATAAGGTTCGTCACAAAGAAGACGCTTAAAGGTCATATCAACAAGGTGAACTCGGTACACTACAGCGGAGATTCCAGGTTAGTTTTCAACTATTACCACTAATAGGACCCGATACCTTATTTGGCAGAACAGGGTTAACAGTACGCTTGTTCAGGATTTGCCAAATAAAGTGCTGTGTTATATTATCCTTTTTTTTATAATGTAAATGGTGAAAGGTGGAAAGAGGCAACGGACAAGTTTGTGTTCTTGCACGCACAGTCACTATACTGCGAATTATTGCCACTTGACGCCGGTCTTCTGTTTGGTCGCGGTATTGCTCAGGGCGATCGGGTCAACGCGACAAAGCACTGAATGTAGTTTTAAATTTGACATTATAACAGGCTCGGCAGGACCACATTCATTCAAAAATAGGTACTATAGGTACAACATTAGTACTACCTGTAGATTTTAATGATATGTATGTTTGTCCGCGTCATTCATTAATTGGATTTGGATGGAACATATATTTTCAATAAATATTCGAAGTAGATTAAAGCAATCTTAAACAGGATAAGCGAAAGACGATTAAGGCTTACATGCGTATTGCATGTTTTAAATAAGCTTATTCTAAATCAGGACAAATTGTTGTTTGCTATATGAGTTGTGTTTATAGGCATTGTGTGACCGGGTCGCTGGACGGCAAGCTGATCATCTGGGACACGTGGAGCGGCAACAAAGTCCAGGTCATACCTCTGCGCTCCGCATGGGTCATGAGCGTCGCCTTTGCTCCTTCGGGCAACTTCGTTGGTAAGATCCTAAGCATCACCTAATGTTCTTCATTCTGTTAGTAGATTAATAGCATATTTTAGAGGTGAGTGATTTTTGTTTATTTGGAATGCTTATATCGCAGCGTGTGGCGGCATGGACAACATGTGCACCGTGTACGATGTGAACAACCGCGACGCGACGGGTGCGGCCAAGATGGTGCGCGAGCTAGCCGGCTACGAGGGCTTCCTCAGCTCCTGCCGCTTCCTTGACGACACGCACATCCTCACCGGCTCCGGGGATATGAAGATGTTAGTCTGTTAAATTATTGCTATCTGAATTTCGTCAAACCATTATTTCTTTAAGGGCATACGCTGGGAGAACTTACTTTTGAGAAATTTCGCTTAAAAAACTTTTACACCATCCCCCGGTTCTATATTCTGATTATGAAAAGAGCTAAGAAATGAGCATGTTTTTAGATGCGTTTGGGACTTGGAAGCAGGCAAAAGGGAGATGGATTTTAACGCGCACGCCGGTGACGTCGTCAGCATCTCCTTAGGACCTGGTAAGTGGTAACACAGTGACATGGTACAGTGTAAGAAATATCTGCACATTTTTTCTTTTTATGTTTCATAGACATGAAGACATACGTGACGGGTTCCGTGGACCGCACCTGCAAGCTTTGGGACGTCAGGGACGAGAAGGCCAAGCAGACATTCTTCGGTCACGACGCGGACGTCAACAGCGTTTGCGTGAGTACAATATTATGTATTCTAGGCCGTGCTCTATATTCTATTTGTATCATAGTCAGAAGTTGTTGAAGATTGTATACACTGCTCTTTGTTTAGACCGCCATGCGCCATACATAATATATTCCCCGTCTGTCCACACCTACAGTACCACCCTAGCGGGCAAGCGTTCGCGACCGCTTCTGAAGACAAGACAGCGAGACTCTTTGATCTGCGCAGCGACCAGCAGCTGGGACACTACACTCCACCTGGGAACAGCGGTTTTACCAGCTGCGGTTAGTACCTATGTATAAAGACATTTAAATCTATTTCTCTCATTGTACAAATTAAATATTTGCATACACATTACTACTACATATTTTACAAGTTCTGACAATTATTGTCCCTTTCCCCTTCTAAGCAGCACAAAACTATATTCTACAAAGTTTTGTAAAGGTAAGTTATGACGCAATTCTATAGCAAACACACCGTCCCCGCTGTATACACTCCGAGACAGCTGTCCTAAACAATTGGCTTGTTTTCTTCATTGCCAATGAAGCGAAGATAATGTATACACACACACACAACTATAAATTTATACCTTAGTGTCATTTACGAATGACTACTTAATTCCAATTTAAAATACATTTCAGTTAAAGGATATTATTTGGATGTTTCGTTAGAGTACTTGAAGCACCATTGCATACTAATCCATTATAGAGTGTGTTACTTGTAGATTTACAACTGCACGATGCCACCAATCATTTTTAGGAATCGCCATTCATTTATTTATCACGATTCAGTTCCAACAATACTTTATCATACATTTGACACAAATGTGACGTGGTTTGCAATTCAGTATTAACTTTGTTGAATTAATATTCAATTTCAATCGAGATTTAATTATATATGTATAATTGCAGCGCTGTCTCTGAGTGGTAGATATCTATTGGCGGGGTCCGATGACAACGCCGTTCATTCGTGGGATACGTTGAAAGTTGCCCACACAGGTACGTACTATTAAAAAATATATATTTTTCCGAAACAGAGCTAGCAAGACCGATCTATCGCTTATTGTAAGATTCTATAACAAAAACGAGTCAATCAAAACATTGTCATTGTCAGGTATTATGGTTGTGTAGCAAGAGGTTCGACCCGACCTTATTTTAAGGTGACTAGACCTTGTCAACCAAACCGTGTTACTTGACTTTTCTCCTTAGATATATGCAGGTAGTACCACGATGTTTTCCTTCGCTGTATGTGTGTGTGTGTATTTAAAAAAAAAACAAAAAACGATACAGTCTAATTAATTTGTCACTTTCAGGTACTCTGAACGCTCATGAGAATAGAGTAACCTCTATTTCAGTAGCCCCCAACGGGATAGCTATGGCAAGCTGCTCCTGGGACCAGAGCGTACGTGTTTGGGGCTAGAGGACTAACGTACCATGTCCTAACAAGGACTAACCAACTCATGAAGATGAAGGAACAATCGAATTACCAATAAAACGAGTTACATACATATTTTCTGCCCATCCCTGTACGTTATGGATGTGAGATTGTTTATGTTTGTTGTATACAAATTGATAGGAATTTAATACATTATTCGAAAATGGACTTACGTAATTATTTTCATATGATTATTTCAATTATCACAAACCATGTCTCACTCGAGTTACTTAGTTCTTTATTAGAAGCCTTCAAGTATGATTTTATTGTACTTAGAATATTACGTATTTTAACATTTTTAATATATTTAAATAATTATTAATAAAAGTAAAGTTTAACAATTATTGTCCTTAAATCAGTTATAATTTAAATATCGTCTATAGAAATGTTATTCGCTTACCAATTTTGGAAAGTAGATTTCAAGTTTGCTGCATCTGTGGTAATTGTTAAAATTTGTATTATTGTGTTTATAAAATAAAATGCTATTTTATTTTGTAATTCAATAAAGTAATAATATTCTTTTTATGTTTTTTTTTCTTACACCAAGCGTGGCCGAATGGTAAATAGAATACAATCTATAATAACAGTTTGTCCCGTAGCGCCTGCTAGAGATATATAGCAAATAATTAGTTTCATAATACGTGTTAAATAAAAAAATATGTAAAAACCAGCGACCATTTTTAAAAAGTCATGTTGAATCTTACAATAATTGTGTATAATTTATTACATATAAACTGTATTTATTATGACAAGAAGGTTCCATGGAGACAATTTGTTTTTTTTTTCATAGCAATATCTCGTACGATTACAGAAGAAAACTGTAAGGTACAGGGTACATAATAGAGAGGCTCCAAATGCATGATGAGGAGTTCCAAGAAGCAGATCGGACGCGGCGCATTACACACTTCATAGCAGATACATTGTGTTGTAAAACAAATGATTTTCCGAACAACGGCATTTCGTAAACACATCTCAATCGCTCGCGTCCTTCGTAACAAGTCTTGTCATTACACGAACCACCATCGAACGAGAATGTTCTCCTTCAAAAGATTGTTCATTCCGACCAAGCTAACAAAGTTATGTTACGTATTTATGATTTCCATACTGATGATAGTCATATGTTTTCGTTTACATTTCAAACACAAAACGAAGCAGTTCGATGTAGATAACGAACTATTTCAAGAGGAAAACAACCAACCGACTAAATTTATAACATACGACGGCAATCTGAGATATATCGTGCGTTGGGTAAACCCTACAAATAAAATGATGGAATTCGTCGAGGGTTCCCGATTGTTCGTGATGAAGAATTGTCTATGGTCGAACTGCTACATCACCGAGAACAGCAACGTACTAAACTCATTCGCAAGCTTTAGTGTCGTTCTTTTCGACGGACCGGACATGAAGTATTTTGAGACTTCGAAACACTTGCCAAAAGACCGAGGCCAGCACCAAAAGTTCGTATTCGTGAGCGGCGACGCGGCCTCCAGTCTACCAGTCTGTAACGACATGTGGAATGACTTCTTCAACTGGACCTGGAGCTATAAACTAGACTCGGACATGGTCTGGCGATATATCGTAATCAGAGATGTAAAGGGGAAAATTATTGGACCCAATAAGGATATGAATTGGATTAAACCGGAGAACATGCTGCCCGTGGATAGTGCATTTATAATGAAGTTGAGATCTAAAACGAAAATCGCCGCTTGGTTCGCGTCCAACTGCAAAACGGACAGTCAGAGGGAGAATTTCGTTAAGGAGTTGGAAACATATTTGAGCGAATTTAATTTGGAATTGGACATTTATGGAGATTGTGGCAAGCTGAATTGTCCGAGAGTTATAATGGGGAGATGCCTTGAGATGTTGGAAAAGGATTATTTCTTCTACTTAGCATTCGAGAGTGCCCTGAGTGAGGATTACGTGACAGACATATTGCTGCACGCGCTGAAGCATGACGCAGTACCCGTCGTCTTCGGCGGAGCCAATTACACGAGGTAACATCAAACATGATACCCCTACATTGTAATATCATTCAGTTCTTTATCTGTTATAATGTTTGATCAAAATAGGCTCGTTACTAATGCGTTCTTCTGCATTTACACTCTTCCTAAAAGACACTTCTATAAGTTTGTATCTTCATACAGATTTGAAGTATTTGTATTGTTGTTGGTGTGTAACCTATACCTATGTTCCTACAGATTCTTACCAGACAACGCGTATTTAAATGCGCTGGACTACGGTCCCGAAGGTCTCGCGCGGCGGATGTTCGAGCTGATGCACAGCCCATCGCAGTACCAGAAGTTCTTCAGGTGGAGGAACCACTACTCTTACCATGCCCACGACGAGTCCCCCGACTCGGACAACTTCTGCAACCTCTGCGCCGCAGCTAATAAATATCGCTTCGACAACAACATGCGCAAGACGGACTTTAAAAGTTGGTGGAACGAGAAAGATAAATGTAAATGATTATTTATTAGGTTATCTAAAGTAACGGATAGAATATAACTTTAAATCATTTTAAAAAGTTGTGATATCACATGTTTCAGAAATTGGAATCCATCCAAAATCATTTCACGTAAAGGATGTTTCAATAAACAAATTTCATTTCATTTAATAAGTATAAAACATTTTAATAATTTCTTTTATTTAACATTTAATTAAATTCAGTTACAGAAAACTTTATCACATTTACAATTAGAGTATTAAATAATCTTTATTTTAAATTAAAATTAATATAATTGTTACAAAATGTAAATAAATTCAACAAAAACATTGTAAAATCACTTAATTATTAAAATTTATTTAATGACATCGGGGAAAATGGTTTTGACACCATTTATATTTCTAATCGATATTTAAGTGAAGACGTTAACCGCATTCGACAAAATACGAACGAATATTGCAATTGTATGTAAGCACGGTCGAGTCTCGTTTCACTCAGTTAATATTTACCCTAAGTGGTGTATACTTTACTATAAAATAGCCGTATGAGTTAACTCCCCCTTATATCTAAAGTTCGTCAATGAACTTTCTAGTCCGTATGGTATGCCAGAGTGGCAGAGAGCCCCAGACCCTGGAGCGTGAAGCTAGATGATTCTTCATCTTCTGCACGCTGCCGATTTCCATATACTCCATCCTCTTGCTGCTGCTCGCGGGTTCCCATTTAGCTGGCAACTTGTTTGGCTTGTTTGGATCCCTGTAGTAATTCAAAGTTTGTTTACATTTTTTCCTCGTCACAATGTTTAAGGTTCTATTTAATATTAATGTTTTCCTTCCTTTTTCGTATTGGGTAAAGAATAAAGGCTTTACATGTATATTTAGTATTTTCCTCACAGAGTTTCTCAGAATAATGAACGTGGGATAATTCAGTTGATAACCTGGCTGCTAAATTAAAATCTAACAATCGGTGCTATCCATTGACAAGCCGCCACTTCTACTTTTATTCAAAGTTCATCATTCTAGCGCAATGTATGATTTTTCTGAAATATTTTACTGTGTTCTGATAGAATTGTGTTCGGACTCATGTCCTACTTTTAAGTCCCTTCAAGCTATTTATTTCACAACGTGGTGGTGGTGGTGGTGGTGGTGGTGGTGATGATGGTGATGACGATGATAATTATGATGATATAAATCTTACCCAGTTGTGGCGAAGTTAGTCCACATAGTGATTATCAGCTCACTAATCCTCCTGTCCTCTTCTGAGAACGGCTTCGACAGGAAGTGGATAGGGAACAAGTGCATCAGCTCATCGGCGTGACAAATACCTTAAGATAAAATCAATTTTAATATTACATCAATTATTTCAGCTTAGTATTAATAAAACAATTCGGTAGTTGGCTATTTAGTACATTACTGAGATAGTAAAGTATCGTGCCGTAGAAAAGATTGAAATTAATTTTTAATTGACTTACCATAATCGCCTTCCTTGTCACCGAATATCTGTGAGAAACTGTTCGTTGCTCTGTAGGTAAGTTCGTAGAGGAACACTGGATTTTTCGTATAGTTGAACGTCAACTCGATTGCTTCTAAAGCTGGATACGCGAAGTATGAATCCGTGTAGATCTAAAACATATGTACAAGTCAAAGTAAATCAAGAACACATTTATACGATAGCAGGGTCTTAATTATTGAGTACGTTTTAATGATGACTTATAGAAATTAACATTCTCACTTCAAGTATCCCGGATTTGATCTCTTCCTGTCCACCGCCATTGAAATAAACGTCTCTGATACGATCGGTGATAACGTCAGCGTAGGGAGAGTTGTCGTAATAAAAGGTGACAGGAGCTATCGCCTCGAAGGCGGATATGAACTCCTCGTACCGGCTGGAGTTGGCCGTTATCCCTGAACAAATTTAATCAATATTAAATAAAGTCGGGCAAACGAACATGACCAATATAGTCACCAAAATAAACCTAAAATTAAATTGTGTAAACAAACTATGACATTGGTATAAAACAAAACAAATCCAAGGTAATAAAAACGACTACTTTGTTATGTAATACTTTGACAGGTTGCTGTGCGTAAGATGATTAGAACAAGTTGCGAGAACTCACACACAGACTTCAAGCAGCCTTCGTCTTTAGTAAGACCGGTCATCCAAGGCACAGCGGCGACAGACGGCGTCTTCCGCGGGCTGGCCGTCAGGAACGCGCCAGGCAAATCGGGCTCTGCCACCGCCTTAAACGGAGTCATTGGTTCGTAATCCCACTCCTGAAAATGTAAGATCAAAATATGTCGCTAAGATTTACCTACAGTTTGTAATGTATGTACCAAACAAGTTTTAGTTAAAAATTCTTAAGAGATTTTTTTAAAACTTATTTATTGATAAAAAAACAAAGAAGAATACTTACGTAGAATTTAAACTCTGTATTGATAATATCGTAGCTGTCTCTGGTGCGGAGACAGTCGAGCATGACTTCAGAGGGCGCTTGGGGACAATCCAGGAACTTAGCCAGACGGAAAGCATTCCGTAGAGCCTCTCCAGGGGGCGCTTCCGCCCAAGGTACCAACGCGGTTCCAGACTCTGAGATGCCTTTATGGAACAATCCTGGGGAGTAAATGTAAACATGACAAGTACGATTCGGATTCGAAAACAGCCACTTCTGAATAGTCCGCCAAAGAACGAGGATTCAATTTACTAAACAATTACACTGTCGTATTAAAATGCGACATTATGGTTTATTCGTGTATGCAAATTTTACGCAAAGCAATTTGTTACTTTACGCGCTAACTTATTCATTCAGATCTTAGTCTGTTGATAGGAAATTTACTTCGTAATTACTCTTAGTATAAGTGACTACCAATAGTCATTATAGACCTGGGCCGGTTGTGATAACATTCAGTGAGGAACTCACCAACGCTTGTCTTTGACAGCATGTGATAGTGCACACTAGCGCCACCTGCGCTTTCGCCGAAAATAGTCACGGACTCCTTGTCACCGCCGAAGCTGTGGATTGTTTTCTGTATGAACCGCAACGCCTCCTGTTGGTCCTTGAGGCCGTTATTACCGGGACAGTGCTCGTCTTGAGTTGACAGGAAACCAAGCGGACCTGCGGAAAACAGACTTATGAACAAAGACAAAGGCGGGACGAGTTTTTGAACATAGTATAATTCTCCATTTTCGTTCGAATCGCGTCAGCATCGTAACTATTGTATACACAATGTACAAACGAAATTCGTTCACTCGGTCACCTGATATGAGGTCACTATTGCAACTGCAATAAAAAACTATATATTTCAGTCAAACAATGTATTTCCAGCTATGTAGAATAGTAAGGAAACAGCCTATCGATTTCTCGTAATTAAATATAAAGAGTTATGCAAATAACAAGTATTAAAAACACCTCCATGCAATGGTATTTATGAGTCATCTTCAGCTAATACTCATGTGATTTAATCAGAGATCATTTAAATATATTCTTTAAAAAGTACTACTACGTAAAACAAACTGTCCACAGAAAAACATTTCCGTCCGTAAAACATATCAATAAAAACCTTACCTTAACTAGAATAAAAATAATACGTTTTATTTTACAAACAATAATAGTCTAATAGGATATTCACATTTAATTTGACTTCAAACAAACACTTAAAACTATGGCTCTACCCAAGACAACTTTTTTTCCTTTATACTTATGCAATTATCATATATCCAGTTCAATTAACCTATTAACCCGTCGGCCTATTCGGTATGCACGTGCTTCTAGTGTCACTCAGCAATTATAAACTTAGTACATTGAGTAAATATCGTCAATACTTTGGTTGAAATATAAAATTTTATGAAAAACGTTGGCACAAGTACAGCTTGCATCTAAACATACCTTATTAAGACATTATGTGTGTAGATGGCATTAGAAGGAAATTTTAAGAACTCCTGAGAGGTTTTATGATGTCAAGAAAATTGCGTTTTTTTTTTTAATTTAAATAGTTTATGCTGTGTTTTTTCCTTGGCAAGTTATTAGTACTAAACAAACACCTCACCGAGTCTATAGTTCATGGCTACCAGAAGAACATCTCTGTCTAGGAGATATTGGGGTCCGTACATCGGGGTGGTGGCATCACCGCACATCCAGCCTCCGCCGTGGATGAACACCATCACTGGTAGGAGTCGGCCAGAATCTATTTCCTACGAAATATTACATTAATAAGTATTTTTAATATAAAGGAACAGTAAACAAGTCAAAAACTTATACAGTGTACGGCGGGTGTTAAAGAATTGCTATTCAAATCATTCCCAATCAGAATCCAGATGCATCAACTTTATATGCTAGTCTTCATTATGTCGTCTATGGACATTATAACAGTGCTGAGCCGTTCTCCGAAATCACTAATCGAAATTATTTCCTATCAAATGTCACACCGCTTTGGTACAGTTCACTTCTAAGAGTATACACCTGTCTGCCAGCATGCTAAGTCACAATTACACACGAGATTAAACTCTCGATAAAAACAAATTAATAATTCAATTTGAAATGATCTATGAGCTTTGCAAATCTTAAGTCCGTTCTGAGGTCAGATTAAGTGGACGATAAGTAAATTAAGCTTTCAGGTTAAGTTATCACATCTTTTGACATATGACAGCCGTCGAGTTCACCCTGACTTGTTGTTTAATTGATTCAACAGGCTTGTGATTATTTCTAAGATATTATCAAGAGAGTTAGTACCTACCTCACCTACTTATTCAATGCAAATATTTTAGTCATAAGTATGTTTAACATATGTTTACTTCACAATAACGTCTTTGTCCTTATAGATATTAAAAATAATTGTCAAATCGTAATTTAGAAATTTGTTTAAAGCTCTATTTGTTTACAATTTAAACGTGAAACGTTGCACTGGCTCAGTAAAATCCATTGTCTGATTTCCAAAAAAAACTTACATTTCCCGTAAGTGGTGTGTAGATGTTGAGGTACAAGCAGTCTTCTTGTCCCACCACCTCCTTCTGACGAGTGTACGGGTTGCGCTGGACGCAAACGGGGCTCGTCGCCGTCGCGTCCAGAGTTCCATCCCATGCCTCTACCGGTTGCGGAGCCTATAAATGAACTTACTATAGTATCCGAATATTTATTTATTTACTTGACATAACATTGTTAAATGGATAATGAGATATATAGTGGATTAGAAAAATTAAATATTCTTTTTAAAATCCTGGAGAACCGATTCTTTTGCGCAATGTTTGGAGTTCTCTCAATGCCAAGTTCAGAGCCAATAAAGACATTTGTCTTTAAAGAATAACATGAAAAAACTACTTAAACTATGTTCCAAAACTCTTTCACCAATCAGCCTCAGACTCCCCACTACTGAACATAAGAATTTCCCAATGAAAAACAGTATGCGGTCCTCCTTCCGCATCCGACGACTTCCCGCCACAGTAAGTCGGTCGGGAGGAGGCCGACTGGACGACCGATCGTCGTACCTAGAGGCCTACTGGAACCCACCGACCCTCCATTCCGTCACGGTGCACCCCCACTTGACCTTGCTGGTCTGACAGATGAGACCAGACCATAAAACAATTATCCCTGAGTCACATGGCATATATTTAATACAGTCATAGTAGGTGTAGTGGATTTTGGTTAGCTCTCAGAATGTAACTTCACTTATGTCCGGACTTATACCCGGACAAATAATTATCATAAAAACGAAACAACATGTCAACGGTGTGTATTAGACAAGTTATTTTTCTTGTAACCAACAAATCAAATCGTTTTCTTTGTGCATTTAAATATTTTCATTATTATTTATATATATTAGGGTAAATAAAACAAACAAGGAAACTCGGATGTAATATTCAACTGATGTAATCAAGATGAATATTTAGTAATACATTTTACGTATGTATTACCATACCAAAAATAAGTAAATAAAAATTACGAAACGCCTACTGTAACAAAGAAAAAAAACATTAATGACGTATCAATTGGGAAAATAAAAAAAAAACGTAAACAAGAAGACGTTATAAGTAATTTGGAAAAGATCAAGGTTTTATATCTAACGTGATTTAAAAAAAAAATAACCATCATGAATAAAAAAAAATATTTTTAACGCAGTTTCCTAGACCGGCCAAACCTGTTCCGATTAAACACGTGTAAAAATGTAATAGAATCCATTAATATATTAGTTACTGCGTTCAGTATTGTCACTTGTCATACATAATCTATAACATTACTTACGTTAATACATGACACCTTTTATCGAGAACATCAACCGCTATATAATCATACATTAGTCAAATTATATTAATACACTTACTTGTTACATACAAGAGAGTGAAATTCCTTCTTTTGCTAGGTCCTTCATCGGTCCATTTAAAGCAAGCTACGCAATATCTTAACGGTTTGTGGCAATTTTTTTATTTCTTTTGTTTATAAGTACAATTGAATCGGATGTACATCGATGTTAGCAATTTTTGTGCACAATTTTTACAAACTATTGCATTGTATGATAAAACGTAACTGTAACTCACAATCTAGGGTGCCGCAAGCTAAGATTGTGCCTTAGTCTTTTATAGGAATAGTCCACACGCACCTGACTCCTGTTATCTCAACCTAGGCTCACATTGGAACTCTGTCTCAGTTATCTATTGTTTCAGATATGATATTAGGAAGATTTAACATGGCATAACGCATAGTGTGCTTCTTTTTTTTTTAATTCAACTCGTAAGAAGTCGCAGTAATGCTATTCGACACTATAAACAGTAACCACAAGTTTACAAACATTACCTAGTAACTTTATAATTTATAGACGCAAGATGTCATTAGTGGCGCACACTCGTAAGAAAAGAATAAATTGCAACAGGAGTTACAAAAGCGAATTACATATTATTTCATAATTTATAGTACGACAAGTTTATCGGAGCTGGCCGGTAGGAGGCGGTACCATCGTGTTTAGTTTTTATAATTTTTAGTTATTATAATTGAGTTATTATAATTCCGTGCGACCTATGAACAGTTTATACACTTTGAACCAAACAAACTTATTTGAAGATATCACACATAACATTGTACTCAATTAGCGAAGATAAGAATTCCAAATTTATACAGGTTGTTATCAAATCACAAATTATCCTTTACAATCCTATCTACAATATGTACATGCCTTCATTTCACTAATCTTATCACTTACAGCATCAAAAGCTGAATGTCCATTTGACCATGCGCCAAATAGATTGTCCGTATCCACGTAGAACACGTTGGGTTAAAGTTTCAAGTGACATGAAGAGAAGAGTATGACAATAATGTATTTGAAATGTAACATATTATCAAAATTCTATATCGAGTCTTAACACAAGAAAAGTGAACAAACACTACGTTGAGTTCGTCCGTTAGTGTAAGCTAACGGAGACAACCACAATTCATTGATATTTCATATTATTTACAATTATTCGTATCTAATATAAATCTCGAGGATTATTTGCATACAGCCGAGAACACGTGGCGACAATCATTCCATAACTATTGTAAATAATTATAGTTTTAATGACTATACTTATTTGTTGCGTTCATCGGACGTTGTTGCGGTGAAGGAAAACATTGTAACACGATCTACGCATCTGCGTATCTACGAATCAATTCAAAGATGTGTGATTAGCAATACATACCACTTTTGTTGACCTATATCTAAGCACCCTTGACTTGATAGGTTTCAATTTGGAGACATGTATGATCTCAGGGAAGAATGAACATCAAAAGATTATTTTAAACATACTATTAAAACTTTCGTGAGACATTTCACTACACTACTTATAAAACGGCTTAACTCACGTGCAACTCGGTGTCGGTAACGACTAGTTTCGAGCCCATCGGGGGCTCATCTTCAGGGTGAGTGGGATTGGTACTATAGCGCGTCCGCGGCCCATCGCTCACTCGATTAATTTAATATGACAATAAAACTCTTTTCAAGAGAAAAAAACGCAAGAAAATTGGTACTGTCTCCGAAATCCGTCATAATAAGGTAGGCTCCAGGCCTCTCAGTGGGGACGTACAGTGAGTTGATGACGATAATGTCTCCGTAGGGGGACGGGTTTTTTTCTATCGTTAAATATTTGCACACAGCCAAAAATAAAACTATCCAAATAAAATAGATGTAAACAAAAAATCTGGAAAAAAAAACACTTCAAAAGAACAACAAGAAAAACAAAATGTTTTTAAAAATACCCATAGAAAAAAATTCGCGCGCAAAACCAACCAAATGACACGCAAAAAAAAACATGTAACAAAAAATATCATAAATACTTTTGGCTGACTTATTTACCTTGAATCTCAGATCATTAACGGGAGGTTTAGCGTACGGTATACTAGTGAACGCGGCGATCTGTCTGCCGCCCCTTGACTCCAGGAAGTGTCCTTTTAGGTCTCCCAAGGGAGTCTGCACCACGGGCTGGTCTTCAGCCCGTGCTAAAGCAAACAGTGTCAACACACACGATATCAGATACATGTTTCAGCGCCGTCCGACACCAACGGAAGCGAGCCACTCAATGAAATCTTTAGTAACACCTTGATGTATTTAAATACGTTAGAGCTTAATAGATGTTATCACAGACACAATATTAAATTTCGTCATTTTGTAAAGTTCCTAGCCATTTACTCTAACGGCAAAAAATACATCGGCAATTTGGTACATGGTTACCTAAACATTTTTATAAATATAATAACCTTTAGTAGATTTTGATTAATTTACTAGCTGACCCCGCGAACTCTGTTTCGCCTTAAAGGCAATAAATAAACAGATTTTTAAATTTATTAGGAA
>JAODUI010000025.1:8772833-8798025 GCA_027563995.1 Papilio gigon
ATCTGAACTCACCTCTAGCACATCACACACACTTCGGTCTACCTTCACAGCCTACAATCTCATCACCTTGTTTATATTCATCACTTCACATACGACACTAACCTTTTGCTTCGGAGATGCCACTGGAGATTTCAGGATTGGGGACTTGGAGTGTGTGACGTCCTCCCAGTTCAACAAGTACAGCGGAGGAGAGGGGAGGTATTGTTGGATGCAGAAGGAGAACTGTGGTAAGATATTGGAAAAGACTTATATCCAGTGAGCAGACAAAGTCTAGAAATTATCGTGGTATTCAAAGTTCCCCTGTTGCCAATAAACTGGTGATGACTTAAGCATTTAAGTACTGAGTTCAATTCCCGACTTCGCTTGACATGATAAATGGTTTATTTAGACAGACAGGCCACCTGCGTTGTTAGAAATGACAAATTGTTAGATAATTCTGTCGGTACCGGTTTGAGAGGTTTTTACAACAAAAAAAAAAACTTTCCTAGTAACATCGGCGACATCAAACTTTCAAGTTATGAATACTGTTTTAGAATTAAACTAACAGAAACGGTAATAGCCTAATGGTTGAGATGATGTCGGGTCGTGACTTCGAATTCATTCAACTATTATAAACCATCTCTTAATACAAGTTTAGTTGAAATAATAAAAGAATTAATTAACTAGCTGACCCCGCGAACTCTGTTTCGCCTTAAAGGCAATAAATAAACAGATTTTTGAATTTATTAGGAAATACAACAAAAAAACATTTACTTCTCAGAAAAAATAGTTTTGCACGGGAAATGGAAAAGGGCTATTTTTAAGGCTTTCACTGTAGTTTTTCTAATTTTTCTCAGCTTTTAAACTTTCCCTAGACCTCCACGAACATTCCAAGACCAAGATAAGATAAATCCGTTCAGCCGTTCTAGAGTTTTAGCGAGACTAACGAACATTAATATAGACTAATATTTCTTGTACCATTCCAACTAGGCCCTAAGCTAAGCTGTTAATTCATTTAGCTTTTAACTTACGTTTAGTGAGGTTACAAAGTGACGAAGTTAGCAATCGTTCGGTGACATACAGAGACGCTGTTTCCCGTCGACTCATCTGAAGATGGTCACTTTACTTTCGCTATTGAGTTACGATCAACGTAATCCACTTTGCAAGTGTCGTCACCCGCTCGGGCTGAACCACGGGAGGTGGGGTGAGGTGATGTAGGAATTGCGAGTACAAGCATTTGCTTAAGGCCTCGGTGCTGTAGTAATTCATACTTGTTTGTTCATTATTTTCTATGAGTATCAGTATATATATATATATATATATATATATATACTGATATTGATTTATATATATAATGCTAAACAAAAAACAAAATCAAAGCATGTACACTCAGACTGGGTAAAACGCCGCAGTGATTTCTCATAACTGTAGGAAAATACTACTGGGGAAGAACATACACATAAAATTATTTCCCTGTCCTAGGTGACGAGTTAGGTTATAGGGACAGCTGTATATATTATTGTAATTTTTTTGCCATTTTTAATCATTAGACATTTTGGTCCTTCGAGCCGGATGGTACGAAAATGTAATCATGAAGAAATTCCCAAAGGATACGGTATGAATTTGGTTGAAATATGATAAAAGTTTAATTTTGTTAAGATAATAATTTTATTTTTCAAACTATGTATTCAATTTTTGAAAATAAAAAAAACGGAAATTTATTAAGGCTAACCGTCTCGCAACGGCAGTTAATATCCGTCATAGAATCATTAGTATAAAAATATACCGCTTTACATCAAATTAATAGATGCATTTTAAAAAGAAACCGTTCACTCAAAATATTTTCGAAAAATTAACAGGTTATAATTTGGAGTGCATTGAACTCTAATGGGCCATTACTAGACAACATTTTTAGTTAACAGAAGCGACATCTTTATGTAAATGTTTTAAAATTAAATCAGTGTTAGTACTTTTTATAACAAACAACGAATAACTTTTTTTACAACAAAAATAACGTTAATATGTAAAGCTAAATCTTGGACATTTTTTTAAGACAATTGAGGCACTGGCCACGCCACACCGGGCCGCTGTTACCGCAACACGGCAGATCGGCTAAATAGTAAGAATTTAGTTTAAAAAAATCATCTTGGATCACAGGCACATCATTACAATCGGCGCGTTACGTTGCCTCCGCAACGTATTTGACACCTACTTTATAAAACAATAAACAAAGGAGCATCGTCCCATCCAAGCTCGCCGACATTCTGCTTATCCTTCATTTAAGGATCAAACATGTTTATATATGGTCGTGTCAAATTCAAAACAAAGAGCCCACTATTGGGTCTCAAAAGTTTGGTGGCCATTACGCATATGAAACTATTAGATTGTATGCAAATACAATTTTAGTTACGTTGTTTGGATTCTGTTTTAATATGCAACAAAACCTTTTTGTTTGTAACGGTCCTCATTTTTATAATGCACAACTGTTTACAGTACAGAAGGCCCACCCGATGGTGCCAGAGGTAGACCGTAGAACCATTAACAATATAAAATGAGACGCGGAACATCGAGGCCCAACTAGACGTCCAGCTCATATTAATCACTCAATTCATAGAACTGAATTATGACTGACCCGAAGACTAATACAAGGTGTCACCCACGCTGAATTTGTTGTTAGTACACGGAATAAATAGGTGTTTACGGAAGATAAATTTAACAGTCCACGGTGCGGGTTTAATGCAACTTTTTATTGAGAAGAAAGAACATTTCTTGTAAGGTATTAGGCCTCCTTCGCGTCCTATACCTGGCCAACTTGTCAGCGCCGGGCAGCACAGAGGCGGCGGCCGGCTCCGGGTGCTTCGCCCGCGGCATCAGGCTGAGGTGCCGCCGCCGGTAGGTCAGCTGGTGGCTCGGCTTCACCTCCCGCCTGTGTTTCAACTCTTCAAGAGTACGGAGTATAGTCTCGTTCTGTTTCGCGATCCGGTCTGCGATGTTCATGAGGTACAGTATGTCGTGGCTGAGCCTCGGCAGCTGGATCTTGTTCACCATTTCGAATTTCTCCGACATGGTGTTCATCGCCATGAGCACGTGACCTGAGGAGGTACGCAGCCTGTCCTCCGACTTGCCGGCAGGGTGCTGGCACAGCGCGCACGTCCAGTGGTAGCCAAGATCGCCGCTCTCCAGCAGCTCTTGTGTGTCGCTCACGCACGTCACGTGGTACTTCGAGTCGCATTCTGAACACCTGATACCCTCACCACTCCTCAGAATCCTCCTGCACTGACTGCAAATCATACTGCAACAAATTAATTTACAACTTTTCAACAAACCAATTTGTAAATCAGTGATAAGATTTTAATTACCATCTAGGTGTAGAGATAACCTTTAATTCGACATTCAAGGCACACATTGTGAAGAGGCTAGACGACGCGGCAGCCATATCCGCGTTACGCGGCTGTTTGTGGCCAGTGGTAGATGTATAGTTGAAATATGGTAATCATTGTATTTGAGCGTCGCGGCGCGCGGCCTTCCTTGCCTACTAAATACGACAGAGCGCGTTTGCTTACCTTCAAATATCCGATTCCACCATACGACCATAGGCAGATAATTTATTCTCTTACATGAATAAATTTGAGTTCGCGAAAAATATATTTGGCCACTTTTACGACAATCTCTCAAAAAAACATTAAGGTCAATGACCTTTTCATATTAAACAAAAAATCCGAAATAGATAACGTAAAAAATTTGGAACTTTAAAATCCACAGTACATTTTATGGCATCAAATATCAAAAATCATTAAAATTTATTCCATGACATATATATCATCCTAAGTCATTGCCAACACACATACAAATAACATTGTTTTAAATTCTTTCTATTTTAATTTTATTTTTCGGCCTGTTCAAGATCACGAACGGAGCGTTGTAACCGAGCCCATTTATAAGTTAGAAAAGGTTACTGCTAATTAATACTCAAAAATGTGTTACCTTGTTTTTTGGCCTTTGAATCAAATTATATGTTAAAAACTATATGGTAATGATACAACTCCCTCTAACTGACATAAGATACAATTAAATTTAGCGGTATTTTTTTAATTGAACAAGAGATGGCGCTTTAAACATTTAAAGCGCCTAAATTTAACATTAAAATAACCAAAATTTAACTATGCAATCTGAAAATACTAAAAAAAGCTAACAAGCTTCTAATTTTATTCTTTATCGAAGGTTCATACATTGCGGAGAATTTTAACACCACATAAAAAAAGATGGCTAGAAGAACGCCATCTATTATGTGTTTTTAAATGACACTCGAATGAAACATATTGGAACAACACCAGTACTCAATAGATGTCGCTACGCGAGTTCTGTAATAGGTATTTTATTTTAGTTCATGAGTAACTTATGCACTTTACAACACCGGTAATATAATTACACGCAAATTGGTGTCAGGTGGAAACGAAGATTTTTTTTTAAATATTTATTCAGTGTATTCAGTTTATCTTTATTAAATAAGTTTAACATTAATCAGGACTTTTTTCTGTTATGTATCAATAAGTATAGTTTACAGTTACATAGCAGTACGTATTTATTATTTATTACATAAGAAGGTCGACAGAGCGATGCATAGGTGTGCTCGTCAGTTTTATACCACACCGTGTTTATCAGTTTAATTCTCACGAAAATCGATAAGTTAGCTACATTGTTATGTAGGTAAGACGGTACTTTTCATTGCGCGTACTTACACGTGACTCATTTTACTATAAAATTTGATCTTTCTTTAGTTATTGTAATAACTAATTAACATTGAAATCAGTATCTGTTAATTACAAAATTCATTAGTAAAAACATTTTTTTCGAAGGAGAATTTTCTTGAAGCGCTGTATTTGTATGAATGAAATAAATTTATGAAAATTTACGTAGTAAGTATTAACATTTTGCCGTTCTAGTTTTTTTTTACTCAATGACATAAAATTACTAGGTCTTTAATATACTAATTCAAAGTACGGATTCCAGGGAGGTCTCAGGACTTTTCAACTCTAGGGGTGAGGTGTTTGAAATAAATATGAAGTAAAAAGAAAAAAAAACATTTATTACGATGTTGTGCAGTGAGCATAGTGTTGTAATAAAGTGGGGCATGCACTAAAATATTTCAACACCGTAAGTATACGTCGGCTAGAATAAAATAGCACCAAATTAAGTCCTCTATACGACAGATAGTTTACAAGTTGGCGTGGTACTTCTTGAAGGGGGCGATGCCGGAGGCCACCTTGCTGCCGAGGTCGGGGTGCACCTGTGAGAACATCTTGACCGCGCGCTCCTGCAGGAATCCGGCGGCGTCCTTCAGGTTACCTACGATGTTGGCCACACAGCGTGCCTTTTCCGCATCGTCGAACACCTGCTTGTAGAGGGCGGTGGCCTGCGTGAAGTTGTCCTCCGTCTGGCCGCTGTCGTAACGGTCCACGTCACCGGACACATTGTACCGGGGCTGCAGCCGCTGCGCGCGAGGGCACTCTTGTGGGCCCGAGAACGAGTTGGGGAAGTAGTTGGGTGCGCCCTCCTGGTTCTGAAGTGCCTGCGGGCCGTCACGCTGGTAGTTAGAGACGGAGACGCGGAAGGGGCAGTTGACAGGAATCTGCAGGAAGTTGGCGCCGAGTCTGTGGCGGTGCGTGTCGCTGTACGCGAACAGACGTCCCTGCAACATCTTGTCGGGTGAGGGCTCGATGCCGGGTACCAGGTTCGACGGGCTGAACGCGATCTGCTCCACCTCGGCGAAGTAGTTCTTGGGGTTCTTGTCAAGCACCAGCTTACCGACTTGGATCAGAGGGTAGTCCGTGTGCGGCCACACCTTCGTGAGGTCGAACGGATTGAATTTGCAGCTCTCGGCCTGAGCCATGGTCATCACCTGAATGTACAGGGTCCAACTTGGGTAGTCACCCTTGCCGATGGCATTATACAGGTCCCTTATGGAGTAGTCGGGGTCCGAGGAGGCGAGCTCGGCGGCCTTGTCGACTGGCAGGTTCTTAATGCCCTGGTTAGTTTTGTAGTGGAACTTAACCCAGTGGGCGACTCCTTGGGAATTGACAAGTTTGAAGGTGTGCGAGCCATAGCCGTTCATGTGCCTGTAGCCGTCGGGAATGCCGCGGTCACCGAATAGGTACAGAACCTGGTGACTAGTCTCTGGCCTGAGGGTCAAGAAGTCCCAGAACATGTCGGGATCCTTAAGATGAGTCGCGGGGTTCCTCTTCTGCGTGTGAATGAAGCTGGGGAACAGAGTGGGGTCTCGGATGAAGAAGATGGGAGTGTTGTTGCCGACCAAATCCCAGTTGCCATCATCGGTGTAGAATTTAACGGCGAAACCTCTGGGGTCGCGCACGGTGTCGGAGGAACCACTCTCGCCACCCACGGTAGAGAACCTGACGGCGATCGGCGTCCTCTTACCGATGGACTCGAACACCTTAGCGGCAGAGTATTTCGTGATGTCGTGGGTCACTTCGAAGTATCCGAAGGCGCCGGCTCCCTTTGCATGCACGACACGCTCCGGGATGCGTTCCCTGTCGAACGACGATATTTCATCTAGGAAGTTAGAGTCCTGTAGCAGGGCGGGTCCATTCTTGCCGACCGTCTGGATGGCAGTCTTAACGCCGACGGGCGCGCCGAACTTGGTTGTTATGTAACCAGGTGAATCCTGAAATTAAAAATTAATAACTCGAGTAATACTAATTAAGGAATTATGTAAAGTTTTTGAACGTGTGTTGATATCATTTAAAGGTATGTAGTTTTATCGTTTATGATACAGATAAATATTAATTGTATATCTAGAGCTCGGTCAGTGATAAGGCAAAGCCGAAGGATAGAGTTCTGACGGTGACAAAAATTAATAAAATATTTGTGAAAGAGCGATGTTCTAATGTTATATCGATATCGGGAGGAGAATAATCATTGTTGTTATGTTTTAAAAGTATTCGTAAAATGTTTTCGTGTTCAATAGAAGCGATTGTGGCCCCTTGTAACTTTTAAGACCTCTGCTTACGTCATTACACCAACTATCGAAACGCAATAACATGTTTATTTTAATTCATTTGATTAAAACGTTGATATAAAAATTAAGATACGATTTATTTATTAAAAACGTTTTTTTAAAGTATACCTATTAATGCACAATGCCTTACAGATTTGCGTAATGCCTACCTTTTTAGATATATTCCAAAAATTCCTTATTAGAAATAGAAATATAAATAACAAGTTAATACGTTTTTGACACTATTCGATATCATTTTTCATTCCAAAACGTTTTTAACAAGAATTAAATACCTGTATAGAAAATCTAAACATGCATGCACAGTGCAAATTGTTCTATGTGTAAAAATATCGTCAAAGGTCAATTCTATACTTTAATATAAAAATAGTTTTTTTTTTAATATCACCAGATTTTTGTTAATTACTAATATTTCTTGTGACCATTCCAGGTAAGCTTGAAAAAGCTTGTGTTGAGATATGGTCCACAACAATAGTCGAATGGCGGAATTCGAATCCACGACCGCTAGATCGTTAGACCCTACCCTTAACCATAAGGCTATTGGCGCTTCAAGTTATTAAAACATCATAATAGATTTCGTAGTTAATCCATAAATTGGCAACATATTTTCCGAAAGAAGACCATAGCATACACTAATAGATTTACCACAGTTTCTATTTAAAGCATGAATTTTAAATATAAAATATATACGAAGACCTTCTAGAGATACTAAACCTATATCCATAGCACTTAATATATATAGCATCAGCAAAATAACAATTACTTATGAAATTACATAAAAAAACATTATATAAATTTATATTAAAACATGTAAATTAACAAATCAAGTCGCGTCGCGCAGAGCACAGCCCAGGTATCACAAATTAAACTTTGTTCCCTGTCGTAATTTACACGTTTTATTATAACTAGACAAATTGTAAATACGTCCACTAATTATATTGTTTTACTCAATATCCTATATCATCTACATCAATTTTAAAAAGTTGATTTTATTTAAAAAATCTCAACGCCTTTGATATAAAACGTGTAATAAAAATAACACGACAATTTAGAAGAAACATTACTTAATACATGCTTAACATAAATCAAAACATTTACCTAATTGAGCGACAGTGAGCAAAGTTCAACGCGATAAACAATGACTTGTAATATTAAACGACTAGAAATTATATCATTTCGAGTTTTACCAAACAAAATACCTAATGCAGTAAATTATAATGCACAACACTAACAACGTAATATCATAAATGTACAGACCTTAACACATTTGCTGTAGTTCACAAGCTGGTCGGACGCTGGGTCTCTTGAAGCCATTTTGTTGTCAGAATAGTTGTTGTTGAATCAAACCGGTTTGACGACAAACGAAGCGACGCACTGGTCGAGTAGCGTTCATCAAATGGCGCTTTGGCGGCCGCACCCGCTTTTTATAGCCTCGCGATAAGCGTGTAGCGCTTTACTTCACACATGCAGCGGTGCTACATTCGTAAAGCGCTTTAACTCTCATATGTAGCTACAAGTAAACAGAGTAGCCACACGCCCGGCGCCGTGCCGCTCCGGCGGCCAGAGTAAATTTTCGTTTATAACATTGGAATTGATACTCTAAGCCTAAGGCATAAAGACGATTATCCGCCGACACCAACAATTTTTGACTTATCAGCGTATCACTGACAATAAATGCCTATCGGCCTATCATCACACTTTAGATTATTGCGCATCCGTAAATTCCTCGTTCACCCTCCCGCGAACCTCTGTCCAGTGCAGGTTCATTTTTATCCAAATAAAAAATAGAGGTCAACGCGCATTCGTCTCTCACTCGGCACCGTCTTGCTTGTGTCGAGACAGCGACTGAGCGCCGCGGTGGTCGCCGGGCGGGATAGTGTCGGCCGACCAGGTAACGAATGTGCTCTCTCAGGATAATTAAAAACAACTCGGTCAGGATAATTAAAACAATTATTTATATACTATATTTGACATTCGTTAGAATAATAGCATGATGAGTGGGTAATACATTAAAATAAATTGATTAGGAGGTTAACAGTATCTGTGAGACATTTAAATCTTTTTATACTGAAGATCCACCTTTGAGCATTTTAAGCTATCACTTTTTTCAACCATAAATTGTTCCAATAGTCATTGCATGCGGCAGGCGCGCGGTCTTGTCGCCTGCCGTGTGGCATAGTTGTGAGTTTGTTTGCTGCTAAATACAGACGTGGCTGGTCGTGAGTTCCCAAATTTAACATCAATATATCGTAGGTACACAGTGTCACTGTTAGCAAATATTATATAATTGAAAATTATCATTTAGATAATTTCATTTACATATACGTACCTGTCTACTTAGTAATCATGATATACGTACTATATACCGTTTGTAAAAATATTGCGTAAATTTACGTTCCTCGTATCGAATTGGTATTTAAAATTGAAGCTTTTTTGGTATGTGACAGGTTTTTCACCTTTTACATTTAAGAGCTATGGATATAAAAGAAGCTTTTAAGTCCTATTGCTTTTGGTTTATATATACAGACCAGTTTCTGGTATGGTGACTAGACGTATTTTTGAATCCAAAGTTGCAATGATATCAATTGTAAGAAGCATGTTGTTAATCAAGTTTCGAAGACCTACTTTCACTTATTTATCAAGTCACTTGTAATAAAATGTAATAAAATATAACAAGTATTACATTGTTAAGTAAGAATTTATTTTATTAAAAATTTATATCAAATCAGATTAAAAGATAAACAATATACGTTTACCTTCGGCCTTGTGTAGTACAGATAATGTTACCTATCATAGAAAATGTATTGTCTTTTTTAGTTAATACGTTCATAATTTATAACCACTTTAATGTAAAAAAAAGATGTGAAACAAGGAGAGACGGACGTATAAGGGGACTAAACTTTTGACCACATCACCCCTTAACATGACCGCAAGTGCTAATTTAGTCTTCATAAATATGCATACCTTTGACATTGGTGATGTCGTACTGATGATGATTGGTGATGTAGCATTTCACCAACACCGCAACACGCGAGGAGTACGTGTAACAACGACCTTCCTAGCGTCTTTGACAACAAAAGACAAACACTGCACCACCTCTCCAAAGAGTTTTGTATATTCTCATGTTAGAAGCCATTAAGAAAAAAGAATAAATTCAAATGACATAAAGACGAGATTGCTATTGTGAGAAATTTAATGTTTATATTTTTACAAGATAACTTGAGTCCAACTTGAATTACATTTTAAAACAGGTTAAAGTCATCAGCTATGCTCATTCAGACGACTATAAAAACAAAACACGACATTAGTAATTATTGTGGTGTGTTATGAAATTTAAGCGCAACGGTTCACGGTGACGGTAATTAATAATAGAGGGAAATAATTAATATAATAATCTAAAAAATTAAACGAAGTTTGGGTAAAATAAAAATTCCTTTAATAATTTAGACAAATGTCTATGTAAATTTATGCGATTTGCGTTGCCGTTCGTTGGAGCGTTCGCACTGGCTTGACCTCGACGAAGGTTAAATGAAATTCATACGCCAGCCATCATCGACATTACGAAGCACTATTTTCGAAAAATAAAAGAAAATCAACCAAATATTATGTCACTGGTCAATATACAAAAAAAAAGATCTCAGTAAAACCAATCGCTATAAAACATTTCTTGTGCAACCGATTCCAAATGCTTCAGAACTTATAGTTAAGACATCAAATGACGGATAGTGATTTGTTAGCAATATGTCGTAAATGTGACGTACAGCTTCATTCCCTTACTTTGATCCATAACCAGCCAGTGACAAAATAATGCATACACAACCTCCTTGACGGCCTCAAGCAAACCTACCGCCACATACCACGTACATATGTTACGCTGTTATCGTAATACGATACCAATATCTTATCCATTGAAACAACTTATCTATTAATATAATTATAAAATGAGTGTTTCCTTCATCGCGTCGCCTAATTAAATGGACGGGGAGGGAGCCTCCAATGCTAACACTCTCCGTCAAATCAAATTCATCTCTAGACCACCTTTTAGAAAAAGTATAACAGGAGAAATGATACTTTGACACCTCATTCATCAGACAACATGAAGAAATACTTCCAAATTTCGCTGTTTGTCTGTGTCGGCGAACACACCGTTGGCGCGCACAAACGCGACAGCGACTTGCTGCGTCGCGTAAAAATAAAATAGTGAATTTTACTGGGGGCATTCAAGTATTACGCAAGCAGATTTATTACAATTATTCAACCCCCCCCCTTCCCCCTTCTCCTTATTAGCAAAACTAAGCAAAGCAAAGACACTCCCGGCCATAGTGTTTAGGTAATACTTGAACGGCCCCTCTGCACTATTATGTAATATTTAAATTAAATAATATTGGCAATCATAAAGCTATTATTCCATTTACATTATAATGGGACAGCCATTTAAAAAGTAACAAAGATTCCATTGTTTCACTTAGAGTTAGATTAAACGCGGTTAAATTAATAAGTCCCAGTTTGTCATCTTATTGTTATATTGTAACGTTGGTCAGTTATGTGCCAAAACAACCTACTAATAGATCGACGCTCAGTGACGGTATTACAAAGTTACAAAATGAGTTTTCTGTCTACACTGTAGACCACCACCTTCTATATATACATATCTTGTGCCCAAGTTGATTTCAATGTCAACATCAACTCTGTTATAAAATCCCATCAGATATTCCAGATTAGATGTTACACGATCTCTTCATCTTTACTATACTAGTGATAATTCACTAATCGACTTCTAAACTTCAACTACTGGCCGAAATATCGGTGACAAAACGCCGCGGCGCTAGACCTGCGTGAGCTGCAGGCGAGTGACTGGCAGGAGACATCGCCGATCTCTCATATGGCTCTAAGCGCAGTGGCGCCGGCGGAGTAAGTAACTAACATTAAACTAACTTGTAATCAAATTATTGTGACCGAAATGTATCTAATGATATTTGACGAATATAAATGTGTCTCTATCATTTAAGAACGTGTTATCCAAGTGAGGAAAAGATCCACGTCCAGGCTTTATGTTAATATACTAAATAAGATGGACTGATGATCTGGTCATGTTTGCGGGAGTATCCTGGATGAGGGCGGCCGAGGAGCGATCGTCGTGGTGATCTTCGGTGGAGGCCTACGTGCAGTGGGCGACATGTGGCTGATATGATGATGTTACAAAATAAAAGCGAATAGCCGTATAAGAGAAATTGATAAATTGTCCTTAACCTTTGATAGTAGGCACAATCGACTGTAATCTTAAAAGTATTTATTCGAGCGAGTTGTTTTTAGTCGAACTGATAAACAGTGATAAGTTTTATTGCTTACATTTTACTGTATCTAACCGCCAGTTTTAGTCAGATCTATGACTTGGTCACTAACCAGAATGACCGGCCAGACCCAGATTCAAAGACCACGTTTCACGTGACCCTTTGGTGGATCATTGAATATGATTTAAATTAAGCGAGACATATGTAGGAGATATCGACATGATAAATATTGTGTCCTGTCTATGTTATATTTTCTTTTTTGATCTCCAATTGGGTCTTTATTGGATTGTTTTATCAAATTCATTGTCCAAGGCCATTATGATTCTTAAAATCAACATTAGTGCGGACGGAGTCAGATGCAATTTTTTTTGTTATGCAACCATTTAGTTTGGGCGTCCTTTAAAGTGGTTATGGAAATTGTATTAATTAAAAAACAAATATGGCAAATAAGTTTCAGTCATTGTTGGGCCGGTCATTAATCATTTTAAAATACGCGACTGTAAAATCGACTGGTGGCTTTGATTAGATAAAATGAACCGATATGAGAACTTGTCGCGATAACTCGCGAATTTTGATAGAGAAATGTTTTATGTTAAGTAACGTCGGCCGATACAATGAGGACATTTTTATTCTTAAACTAGCTGACCCCGCGAACTCTGTTTCACCTTAAAGGCAATAAATAAACAGACATTTGAATTTATTAGGAAATACAAATAAAAACATTTCCTCCTCGGAAAAAAATGTTTGTATGAGATATAGAAAAGGGCTAGGCTATTTTTAAGGCTTTCAAGGGAGTTTTTCTAATTATGCTCTCTTCCTTTTAAACCCTCCCTAGACCTCCACGAACATTCCAAGACTAAGATAAGATTAATCCGTTCAGCCGTTCTCGAGTTTTAGCGAGACTAACGAACAGCAATTCATTTTTATATATATAGTTAGATTACAATAATAGAACATTTTCTAAGTATCAAAAATCATACCGTTTTCGGTTAAATACGGAAGATATCGCCTTTTGTTCGTAGTCTAGTCAATACTCTACAATAGTAATTGATAAACTAGCTTAGTAAGAGAACATGACATCCAAGCGACCTCGTAGATATGGGTTCTCACCTCAGCAATATTATTGCAGCGAAAAGTTGGTGAATAAAAGAAAATAATGATTCACCAAAATCAAACAAATTTTGAAACCGGTGAGTGGCAGAAAGCTTAGAAATCTGTTCTATATCGTTTCACAGCGCAGTAAAACCATGCCAACCCCGTACCATTCAACGTTATTTAACAAAAAAATTCTCAATAAAAGTTAAAGTATAGCGGCGCACCGTACTCATAGAGGTAATACTGCTACTATAATAATCGACCCTGACACCCATAGGTACATGCGTACGTAAGGAACTTGTTATTCACTTTTTAGTGTGTTGTATTGCCAAGTGACGCGGAATACGTTGCGCTCACGTGACGTACATCCAACGCTCGCAATGTAACGCATCTAAAAACTTTAAATAATCGACGTATGTATTTACTTAAGGAAATAAGAACCCACGCCCCTAACCCATTTGAAATGATCCTGGCACACCTCTCTCGCTTTTCAACACTCGTAAATCTACTCTGCTCGTTTGTTACGGGACCTCTGAATACCTTTCTTAAGTTTCAATGACCGCATTGGCGGAGCGCGAAGGCGGGGCTTAGGGGCTCGTACCCCTCTATAAATCATCAGAATTCTTACAAAGAAAATACAATGATTTCCTTCCAGCTAGAATTACTTTACGTATTATAGGGAAGTAATTTATATCAGGAAAAACAAATGAAAGGAAGTGTTTTTAAAAAGATTATTCTTTATATCTATTTGATTAAAGATTAATATTAATATTAACGGTAAACATGGTTATCATGAGGTATACCTCCCCGCCTCTCAAAACCCCTTGACGACGCGACTACAGTGTTTTATGAAATATGTTTTTGAATCCGGCAAGTGTGTCGCGAGCGTAATTGTAACATGTATGTGAGTGGTTACGTGCAGTGCACGACCCGAGCCGGCTGGTCGAGGTGTCGGTGAGGCCGACCAGTGTCTCCCTCGTATCGATGCAGGTCACCGATACTAGAATTCGTCAAGATAAAACGTGAATATCTAAGGAGCACACATTGTACCGATAGCCGTGCGTCGATGAATGAAGGCGAAAGATACGTGCCAGGACATCCCCTACCTACCTCACTTTGTACCCGCTCGTGGTTTCCTAATTCTACCACCGTTTAGACTTTTGGCCTAAATTTAACTTAAAGTTAATTATTCTATTATTTTTTAAACAAGCAATAAAAGTTAAATGTTATTACGTGTTTTGAAATTTTCGTCATTTGCGGTCGCGGAAGATAACGCAGGCCCACGGCTCGCTATAAATTATCAACTGGCTGATATTTCTCGCCTCTCGTAAGCAAACATATGTTTATATAATTTACCGATAATATTTCGTAAATAATGTAGTCTTTGTTATGCTGTTTAATTTCTTATCGCATTCCATGTTGGCTCCGTGCAAAAAGTCGTCATTTCAATTGAACTTCTTATGTTACCGTTGACAGTTCCACCGGGCTTGAGGTGGTAGGTTATAGAGGGCGCTTAACAGATACTTCTCAGGAGTAAAGTTGGTCCCTATCGTAATACCTTTTAAACAATTTAATGTTATATTATTATGGTAGCTAGACTACAATCTGACTCGCTCTGATCTCTTTTATCATATACGGACAAATCTTGTCTTTTTGTTTTTTCAATAGCCCATTAAGTATAGTTACGTAAGAAACTTCTGTGAGTCAGGAAAAGTGCCCATATTCACTAATAGTGTATTATAGTATATAGTATATAGTAGTATATAGTAATCTTGGGGATTAACTCGGGACAGGGAAGCAAGGCCTACGAAGTACATCCTGGTGGTAACAATAAAACTGATTTTTTATGTAAAAAAAAGGGTTAGGGTATAAAGCCTTATCTATCAATCAATATTATTCTTGTTAATTCTATACTATTCTCTATTCCATATCTTCTATGGACGTAAGATTTCAATTGACTAAACAAGAAGCCCGGTACCATCCAAGGTCAAAAGCGTTGAACAACCTAGTTTTGTTCTAAAACAGTATTTAAAATACATTTTTTATCCGTATAGCATGTGCCGAGTCATGTCTAACACTATATTATAGCACCAGAACGCTGTGCGCATTGTAAATTAGGAATTTAGTGCCGACGAATATTCTAGAACTATTTATTTATATGTAACCTAGTGTCTAGTGCGGTCAATTGTAATTTTTATAGACGTAAAAAAAACCTTTTTAATGAATTTGCATGTTTTTAAAAAGACATTATTATCTGTTGTTTATTTGTACATAAGTTTTAAATAAAACTACTTATTAATTTTGTTACAAAATTAAAATGAAAATAAAATTATGTGAAAATTAAAAGTGTTTGTTGGCATCATTCTTTATTATTTTTTTCACGAACATGTACGTGTTACTTGACACAGTTAAAGTAACAGATGACTAACTACTTTTTACTATTATCCCGGGTTTTGTGCGCCTTGTTCGTCGATTTATGAGAAAGGGTAGAGTTTGCGTACAAGACATTTTTTTAAATAGAACACCGCGAACGTTTAAACTTGTACATAAAGTAATTAAAAAAAAATAGTAAAGTAAGTAGGAAGTTTTGTCGAATTTTAATGAATAGGCGAGAAGGCCTATGTCCAACAGTGGGCAGACAAAGGCTGCTGATGATGATGATGATGATGACCAGTAGTAATTTTACTAAGTAACGAAATTATAAATGTATTAGTTCAAACGTTACTGCCACATCATCATCATCATCATCATCATCAGCCCGGTGCAGTCCGCCGCTGGACGTAGGCACACGGTCCAAGTTAAATATATTCTCGTCTCGATCATTGTTCATACAAACAATAGTCGTTCTTTGAACACTTTGTATCGGTATATTTAATTAACTCTGAACAATTAGAATGTTACCTAATCGTGTATTAATCCAACGGTTACAGGTCATTATGTCTACATTTGTGTCAACATATATAATTTGATTTATTCGTAAATGTCGTACAAAAACTCACATATAAAATTAATCCTATCTACAGATACATATTGAAGTTTCTTATATACATAATCGAAAGATCATTTAGTGTTGTAATTTTTTTTGAATAATATTTTTTGTTAATTCACTATTATTTCTTGTTACCATTTCTGGTAACACTGAAAAAGCTTATTTTAGGTAGGTTCGCAATAATCGAATGACGGGATTCGAACCCATGATCGCTAGGTCGGTAGTCCTTTAACCATTAGACTATTGGCGCTTTTTATGACAACTCATAGAGAATTTTTCTTAACAAAACGCGTTTTTACTCTACTCAATGTTGTGCTTCGAATTTAGAATCTATTGCTTGTATCGTATGAAATATTTTTTACGAACTATTTTACTTTTGTCAAACAAACTTCTGGCTGCTAGAAAATAAATACGAAAGTTGAAAAATTCAAATGCATTTCTAAATAACCTTGTCGGATTCTTATTGATTTTTACCAACTGTTATCGATGCGTCCCGTTGCTATAGCAACGCGTAAATAACCATGAAATAAATAATTCAATAAAAACTTGATGTCAACTTGTAAAGGTTACTAAAGCTAATCCAGTGCTAATCCAGTGAGCCAATCATCATTGTTTTATTAAAAAAAATACTTCTGACTTCGCAGTAAGTAGTCAAATAGTCTGTTCTAAGCTGCAACGGGCAATGCGTGTCGCAGAAGTGCGCAGTGCTCAGTGCTTCTATAAAAACAGTAGACTAACATCAAATCATAATGCCTATGTCCAGCAGCAAACAAACAGTAGAGTTACATTTTTGTAATCAATCGTTAGAAAAAAATCAACAATTTCGGACCCGCACGTTATAGCGGCAATGATTAAAAATGAAAATTGAAAATGGATTATTATTGTGATTTTGCTATTGCAAAGTTTAAATGCAATCATATTTTAAACAATAAACTATTTCTTGATTTAACTTACGGATCACTACATTCAGATATGTCTGATAACCTCAACATATTAATAATATATTTCATCTCATTACGTTACTCCATAGACTATAAAATTATAAATGTAATCTACAGATTTAGAAGCACACGTCGAATAAACTTCACTGTTCATAAGTGGGCTAAAATCTCTTACAAAAAATATTTACATTATTGTGGACGAAACTCCAGACGACAATTGACTTATGACGGCATTCTCCAGAGACCGTATTCTGTTAAAGCAGTCGTTTCAATTTCATCAATGAAACATAAAAAAGAAACAAAGAAAAACTTTCTCAACTCAAACGTTACATTATCATGTTTTAATAACCTCGACGCGCGACTGCGTGGCTCGTCGTAATGGTGTTTATCGGATGACATTGGTAATGACAATGAATTAACATTCAATTAAAAGATACCTAAATTAACACATGCCCAGCCTACCCAAGACTAAAGTTAAAAGAGCATCTGAGTTGAGTAACACTCGACAGAACATAATTGTATCTGTTCACCAACTAAGTGATCATAGACACCCAAAGAAATGAACACTAGAGTAATGCGTCGCCGGCTTTCGAGATTTTTGTATAATGCACCATTAGTGAAGAGATGACGTCATTGACAAAGATGTAACAATTAATATTGTTCTTTATTAGTCGTTTTATATGAATGTAACACAAAATTAGTAGTATTGACAATTACCTAAACCTAATTCCTTGTTTTTATCGTGTTGATACACGCGATCATCATGAGATTACCGGCAGCTAAACGCTTACTTCCGTTCCTAAACGTTCTGTTACAAAGCGAGCCATGTGCGCGGTGTGCTGATTCCCCACTAACATGAACAAAGGGCCATCGCGGCCGATGATTACAATCTAAGATGTACAATTGCTCGCAATGTTATTTTATATTGTGAAAGATATAACAGTGTTGCGTTCTTACTATCTTCATTAGTGGGTCGCATAAATTAATGTTAGTTACTGGTGCTTCCACAGCGGGAAATCATTTTAAAAAGAAAAAACTATCAAAGTATATATTCGTATTGCTGAGTAATTTAAAAAAAAGTGAGAAGCTTGAGTGGGCGGAGTTGGGTTATGTGAGACTCGAGTCACTAAATCTCCCTCTATTTGAATGGGTCAAGAACGCTCCCGACACTGGAAACCCTATCTGCACTAGGCAAAAAAACACAATGACATTTCTACATCATTTATTACATTGTACTAAATTGTTTCTCATCTATTGAACAAAATCTATCTTGCTACATAATTACGGATTTGTTTTTACCAATGTGTTTATTTTAGCGTAGCGGACTATGGATGTGTTTGGTATGGGTACTGGTATATGTGATAGATTGTTGTTTAAGGCGATGAGAGGGGGGAGGGAGAGGGATTGTATGCCGCTCGCGGGGGGTATCACTGCAGCACCCTTCACCAAAGTCGCGGGAACCTCCCTTACTTCGCGTCCAGACCTCCATGGTTGTGCAGAAGGATGCTGTTCATCTGAAATATGGTTGCTTTATTAATAATTCATTACCACTCTTTCTTACTATCTCTATATACTATTAATAATAAGATTACTAGTAAAAGCCTTAGACACTACTAGTAAAAAAACTTAATTAAAACAACCAACGTCACACTTGCCAATTGTATGAAATGCGATTTTAAAAAATCTGACGCAATAAACGTTAAAATAGAATTAAATTCAAAACTTCCATTTGATCGCAATAACCTCTATGTGTGAATTTGATGTTGGTACAGTTAATATAAGTGTACGTGCAACGTTCGATGATTGTACACTAAAATATCAAACTATGACATCAAAAAGCCCAATGAAAGTGTGGCGTAATTATTTTTAGCGACAAAGATATTAATTGCCTATTATTGCATCATCCAAGTCAATCGTTTCGTTGCAATGAATAACAGAGATTAATATACAGATTAGGTAACTAAATAATTATCTTGGATAAGCATGTAACAATTGTAATATACTCAACGTGACCCCATTTTTTTTGTAAAACTCCTGAAGAAAATTAATAGCAATTTATACGGTAAGTGAATTTGCATGTAGCATACCTGAAGTGTTCCTAGTTTGAGCAGATGCTAGTTTTTCTAAAGCATTCCATGGTACGATGCGTGTCTGGTTGACATTATCCACAGGAGACAAACCAACAACACTCTGTGCTGTAACGTTGGTTACGAGCGGGTTGCTTATACCACTCAAATCAATACCGGATCCGTTGCCGTGGTAGAACGTGATTGCCTCTTGATGACCTCTACACAGATGTTAAATGAACCATTAGTTTATAAATTAACAAAAATTAACTTCAATACGGAATACTTTATATAAATAATTAAATTGAACACATCCCATTTAAACTATTTTACTTCTTGCCACACATATGGCAAGTAAACATATTACTTGTTAAAATTACCTTTAAGGTATGATTATTCTATAAATCTCAATCACCTATATGCTTTTTATTTAATAAAATTGTTAAATCAATTATAATTAAAACCCCTAAGTCACTGGGCAATCCTTTCATATAAAGTAAGCAATAGCGCCATCTTTGAATCATACTTAGGAACTAAAACATAAAAACAACCTTTTTTTAATTTTTTATCATACTTCGTTGTTCAAATTAATTTAATAAACAAAACATCATATTTTTTTTCAAAATTAGTAACAGACTTATTTTTAAATAACTTCCCAAATGATAATTTGTCTGACTAGACAACACGCAGTATTAGAATAGTGTTCAATCTAACTACTAGATGGCACTGAACAAGTACTAAGTTACGTGGGAAATATTAAATGCTTCTTTTCTTACCAATTTTATGAATACGAAAGATTGTTATTACGAATTTCTAGAACAACTAAAGCTGAAATTTGTCATAGTCATGGAACATTGTCTAGAAGAACACAGAGGTTACCATTTTTAATTTAGAATAACTGAGGGCGGCTGAGGACCGATCGTCTTGGCGATCTTGTGGGGAAGCCTACGCTCAGTGATGGGTGACGTGTGGCTGATACGATGATAACGGCGCAACAATATTTTTGGTCAATGCTTTTAGTCATTGATATCAGTAAATTAGTGATAAATTAGCAATGCTGGAGCCACAATTTTTTTTGTAACGTCAGGAAGTTTCCTCTACGTCAAATATTATTCCCGGGCCGGGCGGACCGACGACTTAGTGCGGATGGCGGGAAGTCGTCGGCTGCGGAAGTAGGACCGCTTACTGTGGAAGGCATTGGGAAAGGCCTATGTCCAGCAGTGGGTAGACAGATAATGATGATGATGATGATATTATGCCATATCTATATATATAAAAATGAATTGCTGTTCCTTAGTCTCGCTAAAACTCGCGAACGGCTGAACGGATTTAAGATATATCTTGGTCTTGGAACGTCCGTGGAGGTCTAGGGAAGGTTTAAAGGTGAGAAAAATTAGAAAAACTCCCGTGAAAGCCTTAAAAATAGCATTTTTCCATTTCCCGTACAAGCTTTTTTCCGAACAGGAAATGTTTTTTTATTGCCTTTAAGGCGAAACAGAGTTCGCGGGGCCAGCTAATCTATGTATATATAAATGAATTGCTGATCGTTAAGTCTCGGTAGAACTCGAGAACTGCTGAACGGATTTATCTTATCTTGGTCTTGGAATGTTCATGGAAGTCTAGGGCAGGTTTAAAAGGTGAGAAAAATTAAAAAAAAAACTCCCATGAAAGACTTAAAAATAGCCCTTTTCCATTTCCCACACAAACGTTTTTTTCCGAGGTGGAAATGTTTTTTTTTTTGGATTTCCTAATAAAATCAAAAATCTGTTTATTTATCGCCTTTAAAGCGAAACAGTTCGCGGGGATAGCTAGTATATGATAAAACTGTCTTACTGTTGTTTGTCAGTTTTTCCATCGGTCTTGTTTGTTATAATACCCACTTGATACACTGTAGCACGCACCACGTACCTGTCACGACACACATGAGACATTTTCACTATCATCATCATCGCCTTTGTCTTCCTACTGCCGGACATAGGACTTTCATCTTCATAACTTCTCAAAATTTCAAATCCAATTGATGATTATTACTATAGTACGTATATTGTTATCCGCGTCGAACCGAGGAGCTTCCTACTTATTGTGTAAATGTGTCGGCAATAAAACACAACTCACATATCACGGTCGCGAGGCGACGTCGGATGTGACTCCGAGACCGCACACACGACAGAGCAGATGCATATCTCAGCGACGACCGCCCAGAGTACCTGCGCGACATACGTAGGTAAAGGTTGCGTTTATTCATCAACTACAATTAATATGTTTTGTAAAATTTATCAATAACAAAAAAGTTTTACTGTCCACGTAAACTAAGTACAATTCAACACGTTTACTTCACGTCTGTTGATACAAAATATCTTAAGTCACTCAAGTACAGTACTGTATGTTTCAACTTATAAATTAAAGTCGAAAAAATGTGATGTTAGCTATATACAATAAAAGTCGTACGACTTTAATTAAATCGTAAATACTTTTACATAAATAATTTATGTACATAAATAAAACAAATAAACGAACTAACCAGAGATCCCATGATGTATTGCCGATGAATAAACTGTAAGCGGTAACTGCACATATTTATATATTTTTTTTATGTATGTTAATTAATACATAAACACTTTATTGATAATGAATACTAATTCTAACAGATACGAGACAATGCTATACGGTGCCTTCAGACGTACAGCATAGCAGCAGACCCAGAGCAGTTGACAATGCAATACTGCAATAGTTTCATTGCACACTTACTGTCAAAAATATTGTTCTACGTTAAAACGCGCGTAGTCTGTATTTTCTACGTGGCGATATCGTACATTTAGTGTTTTGTCATTTAAATCCCAATTTCAGAGTACTGAAGCTGGAGTTATATAAGCCAAAACATAACTTACAAAAATTCAGGAGACGGTTTCGAATGATAGGCACGTCGTTTAAAATCTGTTTGAGGTTTAGAAGGTAACAACAGAAACCTATTATACCCATATACTAAGAAAATTAAATACTCTCGAAAATATTACCTCTCTGCTGACCATTTTTCCGCAGACAATCCGGGAATACTTCGCCGTAAATGAATATTAATTTCTAAAAGATAAAACTTTCATCATCATCATCATCAGCTTTATCTGCCCACTGTTGGACATAGGCCTTTCCCAAGGCCTTCCACAGTATGCGGTCTTCCGCTTTCCGCATCCATCGACTTCCTGCCGTCCGCACCAAGTCGTCGGTCCACCTGGAGGGAGGACGACCCACACTTTCCGGTCCCCAACCGTGACCTCTACTCCAGCAATTTCCTGCCCCACCTGGCGTCGCCGGCCCGGCAGATGTAACCGGCCCATCGCCACTTCAGCCTACAGATTTAAACTTTAACTATGCAGAATGAACACTAGTGTCTCCTTTCCTCTATACGAGTATTTGTTGCTGTAACCTTGTTCACACGACTTAATATATTTATTGGAATACATAAAAAAGTTCGCACCTTATAAGTTCCTAAGGTGGCATGGATTTTGATTAAAAACTTTGTAGGGTAATTCTTAAAACGCGAGGATAGTTTGTGTCCCTCATGTTATCTTTAAAAAAAAATGTTGGGTATTATGAAAAAAATTACATTTATTATGTTTTAAATGTTTGACGTGACGCGGTATGAATGGTTCGGTTTGACCTATATAAATTACAACGGTATTTAATTAATTATCAAATAAACCGCTGGTTCTAGGAAATATTAAAACAATCTATTGAATACCAAAACGTGGAAATCAATATAATTTTAGTATTAACTTTTAAAGGAGTGTGAGGCGTCCTCCCGCCAGGTGGGCGCACTGAGTGCGCACGGCAGGAAGTCGTTGGTTGCGGAAGGAGCGCATACTGTGGAAAGCCTATGTCCAGCAGCGGGCAGACAAGGCCTGATGATGATCATTATTTTTTTATGAAAATTTAATTAATAAATATCATTGTGTTTATCTAACTCGACAAACTGTGTTATTAATAATGTAATAAAAGAATTAAGAAATTATTAAACATTTTTGTAGATAATTATGCGATTATATTAATCTTAATTTTTCGTTATGGTAACACTGAACAGTTGTTATCGATAATTAACTAAAAAGTTAACTGTTACAGTTTTTCATAGACTACGTTGTTTTGTTATTCACTACAAAATAACGCGTACTCACATCTCTTCGTTCATTTGGGTTTCAAGCGTTAATTTTTATAAAGTCATTTGGTTTTTTTATAATTCATGTAAACGGCTGCGGCTGATTTACTTTAAAAAGTTGGAATAGGTTTGAAATTCCATGTTCATAATTTTGTTTTATATAAAATAGTAGTGACATACAGCCAGACATATATCAACTAAATATGTAAATTTGGAGGGTTAAAGTGTGTGGGGAATAAAAATTTTCACAAGTTAGATGTAAATGTATTATTAACGCGGTAGAAGTCGCGGAACCAGGCTAGTATAGGTACAAAAGATCGTCGGTTACTGACACCTTTTAAGCAGTTAAACATTTTTTTTCTCATTTAAAAGTTAATTAATTAGATGGAAAATATTATTAATTAGTCCATATTCATATAACCGACTCAAGCGGTGGGTAATGTGCCGTAATTTATATCAAAGTAATATAACAATTCAATCTTTTTAACTGCTATTATCGGTTTTTATTTTCATTACTCAAAAATGTTCATATAAATGCTCCTGGAACTAATTCCCATCTCCAATGTAGTCCGAGTGATCGCATGGTTCCCGGTACCCTTTGAAACATTCACAGAAAAAAATCACGAAAACAGTCAAAAAGTTAAAAATAAAACGAAATAACGCTTCCCTGTAACTAGTGTCGGAGCTTCCCCCACTCCACCCCCTGGCCGCCACCTGCGAATAACAACAGGCTCCACTCCAGTCCAACTGCGGCCGCCCTGAATGGTGTACGTGCGCTGCTGCTCGCTGCGACATCTCTCACGCACTCAACAACTTCTAACTTACGATCGTCTAAACATTATAAGGTATTTACAATTTTGTCTTTTTTTAATTAAGTAAATTTAATAATGAAATAATTTATTAGTATTTTTGTAAAATGTGTTAATTTTATAAATGTGTGTTCTGATGTTAAATTTCTTATAAGATAAACAATTTATCTTGAAGAGTACGCAACTGACGTAGAGTTATCGCCTGAGAAAGTTCAGATTATTTGATATTGTTGCAGGACAGTGTTGATACAGTGGAGAGCAGTTGTGGCAGCCTCTGCCGCCGCCTGCCGCCAGCTGGCGCCCACGCGACCTGCCATCGCTCAATCATGCCACCGCAAAGGAAATCTGTGTTTGGTGTCATCACCACGGTAAGTGCTAATTTTTATTCTACGTAATACGTTAAAATGTCTATTCCGTAAATTTTTTATTTGTTTTATTGTATTAATGTCGTGAATTTGAAATTTCAAAAACACATGTTGAATAACATAAGGAAGTTTTGAATATTCTTTGAAAATAAACATTTGTAATTATGCAATAGTAAAATTTAATTGTTTGCTTATAAAAGTGAAATGTGACGTGAGTGACGGATTTTCTACCCTCATTTCAAATAGATAAAACAAATTTTATAATATATGCAACAACATATTTGTTTTAAGTTTTTAATTAAGTATCGTTAGACGAAGACATTTCCTATATTACATATAAAAACGGCCTAACTCATGAGCAAATCGTTGTCGGTACCGACTAGTTTCGAGCCCATCGGGGACACTTCCTCAAAGTGGTGTTGTCTTACGAAAGTTTTAATAATTTAATTAAAAATATTTACATTTTGAATATTTTAT
>JAODUI010000025.1:8798125-8827937 GCA_027563995.1 Papilio gigon
TCTCAAGTGTTTTGTTTTAAGTACCGAAAGTCGGCTACGCACCTATATTTCAATGTTCAGTCGCCCCCTTCAACTACGAAACATGCAGACCGGACACCAGCCCGTGTTAGCTACGAGCCCCGTGCCCGTTCACGCGCGCCGAGAGGTCGCCACTGTGCTGCCTGACCCCGAACCTGTACCAGAGTTGTGAGTTTAATTTATGTAATTATCCCACTACATTCATGAGGTTGGCGCCCCGCTTTATTCCGTCAGATCGGTCTACATTGCTGCCTTCATCACCTCGCAGTCAATTTACAATTAAACTATTAAAACTTTCGTTACACATTTCACAATTTACAATTAAATAAGGTGAAATGTATAATTTACATTGGTTTGGGCTAAAAAGACACGCTTGATTATTTATATATTCAATTATTCAAACATAAGTAAATAATATGTAAATATAGTCTCAAACACAGCTCTCATTATTTATTTTTGTAGAAACAAGCCCTACAATTACAGGTTCTAGGCTATATATTGTCACGTTATTAAAATAAGGGGATAAATACATTGAAAAAAAAAGTTGTTACACGAGAATTTGATGCGAGTGAAGCCACACCGACCGGCTAATCATTTATAAACGTGAACAATTTTCCCATAAATAAACAAATTTACATTAGTGTGCATTAGTGTAGCCGAGCACTGGGACAAGGACAAGGTACTAATAGATCATAACAAACAAACAGGACGCAGATCCAGCGCGGGTTGTCCGCTGAAGATACGAGGATACGTGTGCCGGACGCTATGCTGTCGCTACCACAAAGGCTCGAGAAGATTATTGCTGAGGAGGCGATGAAGTATAAATTCGGAAAGACTACCGGAAACCATAACGAAACGTTAGTTTAAATAATTAAAGGTGTATTTGATGTTTATGACTTAAGAATGAGGTGGAGGATGCATGAGGTTTTTTTGTTGCATCTACTTACATTATCTTATTTCTCAAAGAAGGATACGTCAAAAATGACTAAAGGCCTAAGGGTCACGTAAGCGTAGCGTAGTTAAAAGTAAAATATTTGTTTGTTGTATTGGTTAGGGTAGACCGCGGAGAGCAGGAGGTTGTAAGCCGAGGATCAATCTACTTCCCCGAGTTGTCGATGGATCTCGAGAGGACTATTAGGCACCAGAGGCAACTACTCTTATCAAATTCACTCCAAAGATAACAGTCGGTTGTCCGCATCTCTTCCCGATCTGACACACGGGATAATGTATCCAAGGACGCAATCCTCTATAAATAATACAAACTTCTACACGGCTAATTAAAACACAAATTCGTTTACCCAACCATAGACTACGTATGACAGGCGGCTGTCACGACCTTGACTTTCTTTTATATTGAATATCATACACAATGTTAAATATCAGGAACGAGCTTTACGTGAAGTACACAGAGTGCTGGTATGCTGTGGACGCGGGCAGGCAGGTACGGAAGAGAGAGACGGGCTTCAGCGGTCGGCAGCGCAAACAGCTGCAAAAACGCACCGATTTCCACTATTTCAATGGCTCCGGACAGGCATCCTCCATGTTCAGAGACGCCCGTGAGTTTTTTCACTAATCAATTTTTAAAATTAAATACAGACAAACAAATGTTTTTCTTCCTTTTCTAAGGACATTAGTTGTATATTGATGAAGCGGTTGCAGTAAAATTTTCGTATTATAAGATGAGAACGGGTAATATTTCTAGCCATTTAGGTAAATCGGAATTCGTGAAAGTTTGAATGCACGAACGTGATATATTCCAGCGGTGGATCACTTGTTCCTGATTAAGGCCGGGAACCTTAGGCATCTAGTGTTCTTCTCCTGTGAACAATATTTTTACATAAATTTCTAACAGAGCATGTTGTCGTGTACGTATCTTTTCTCAATGTGTCATTTGTAGATGTTAAAAATGATAAGCGCTGGATGTGGTCACAATTAACATGAATGTTTCTATTCTAGCTCGCCGGGAACCACCTGACGTCCTATACTAATAGGGTTAACGTACTTACTAACTTTCGTTTATACTAGGGATTTTTGTATTCATATGTAATATGTGGGTATGTAAAAGTAAATTTTTACGTTGTTTTAGTTACATTATAAAAAAACGTAGTAAGATTATATACTTAGATATACCTTATCTTATTAACATTGTTGGAAGTTTCTTGTAGCGGACAATTTGAAGTTAACACGAACGTTGCTTGTGTGTTTGCTTTCCTGTTTCAGATAATTGAATCGGGATAAGCTGATTTAAATAAAGTCACATAATCATTATTTTTAACTTGATTTGTTCCTTGATTAAAACTTTTGTCTTCGAGAAAGATAATTCAGATATTTAACTTGGGATAGTCGAGTCGAGTTTTTGTTTAACAACAGTTTTAATATGCGTCGATAATACCACGAAGTAGATGCCTGGGCCTTCAACATAGTCACTATGTCAGTGCGCTCGCACACTTTTAATTCTTGTCGTGTGCCTTTATTGTCTTATAATATTTTTTTTCCTGGAATTAGAATACAATAATTCCAGTATTATTATTTTTTTTAACAGATAAAAAAATTACATAATGTAGTTAAAATAGCGTAAAAGTTTACTTTATGTAATTTATGAACATGAGAGTTTTAAAAACTGTGATTCCGATTTCGGCGTACTTGTATTGAATGTTTTTTTTAAAGTGAATGAGAAATATATTTTTGTGTTGAAGGCATGTGGTTTACATATGTAATTAACTTACTATATCAGTATTCCTAATATAAAGGCACGTCTATTTGTTTATGTCTTTTTGTGTAAAAGGATAGTTATTTATGAGGTACTTTTGGGAAGTTACGATTTAAAACGTGCATGGCGCGTCTCTTTATATTAATACAAATCTAAGAACATATAGGTGGAATAAATTTATAATCTATAGTTACCCTATCTAGAGCATAAGAGTAAGAAGATAAAATATCTCCGGAGTTTTTCTAATCCAGGAAAAAAACATTTCGAAAATTCGATTATAGATTCGACTTCTAACTGACCTTCAAAAGGTTTGTACATATATTATACTAAAATTATATTTTTTTAATGTAATATGATTACTTTATCAAATTTTAATATAAGGAATTATTATTATACGTTTGTTAAATCTATCCATATAATAAATAATGTTTTATGTCTTATGCTAGATTGACAGAGTTTTATATAAAAGAGAGGCTTTGTGCTAAAGCTAAGTGTATAAAGTATGTATTGACGCGACCCACAGAGTAAGGGCGACGTGGAGTGACTAACGCGCCCTTAGCTGCAATCTCACCCCTTCACCGCCAGCACCCCGCACTCACCCCGTAGAGAGACAGCTATCGTCTAGGGATATTTTAATTGTTATTGCATGGTACATTATAGCTCAAACAAAGTTTTCTTTTCTAAATACCAATTTTCTATCAGAATTCTATTTTCAAAGTTTCTCATTATTCTCTCTAAGAACTTTAACTATAAAAAAAATTAGGTAAAACGCTCCATCCGTTGACGGGGGATGCGATATTTTAGAGATTCCTTTATATTAATGTAAATAGAATAAGTTATATTTTTAGATTGTCTTATAAATGCATAATAAATTGTGAATATATTTTCAAATTGTATTTAATATTTCTAAGGTATAATGCATATGATGTTTTTATTATTCTTTTGTTCTAACTGCCTTTGAAGGTGACATGGTGACGAAATAATTGTTTTGTTAGAGGACGCTTCCAGTGGATAAATAACTTATTTTCGATCCAACGCCGAAAGTGAATAAGCGCAGAGACACGTCAAACTCCGGAAACAATGTCCTTTGTGATATTACATGTAACTTGTTCAGTTATTTTGTGAAAGTTGAATTAATGTTTGTATTGTCCTTTTCGTAAATATTCCTACATCACTTCTCTCTCATAACATAAATTATATTTTTTATATTAATCCTTTTATCACTTTATCGTGTAATTTTCACAAAATAACTTTAAGTGTGATGTCATAACGGCCGTGGTGTTAATAATTTTGTGTCGACGACTGGCTGGAATGGTTTGCTCTGAGCAAGCTGACCCCCAATCAGTTGCAACTCCACTGCTGACCGCAGTTAGCCGTCTTACTTGAGCGCTCTAGGGTTCTTTGTTCTATCGCTACTCCCCGCAGATCGGCCGGCCCGAGGTAATAAACGTGCATTGAATTTAAAGAACCATAGACGCGTTACAAAGTTAAATAGGTAGCAAGGTCAGTCGTAATCTTCTATAATGTAGACTTTTCTGTGTTCTCACTGTATTCTATATATAAGTTAATTTTCCATTAATTTTAATGTTATTTCGATAGTTTAATACAATCCATGTCACCAGGTTAATCCGTTAGTCAATGAGAACAACACCAAAGAAATCTATTCTGTTGCATTTATTTGTTATTAGTTTTGTTACAGATTAATGTTAAGATAAATTAAATTAATTATATTAATAATTTTTCCATAAAATGCATGTTTGTTATTGAAATTTGATATTTTAGCAAAATGTTTAAAATTGCATATTATAGTTTTATTAAAATGTTACACATCTTACAGTATATCAAATGTCTAATTAAATGAGATTCTTCATGAAATTGTTCAAGAAAAAAAAAGTTATAAAAAGTTTAAATTTTAAAAGTTATTTGAATGTGATAAAACCTATTTTCTGAATAAATAAAGTAATTTGAAATTATATAATTGTTTTGTTTTTCGGCTACACATGTCCTTTTTACTTCAAAAAGTATGATCTAGATTTCTAAATGATATACGTAAAAGGGCCACGATACAATTAAACGGTCCGTACGAGAATGCTCATTGCTCCATTCCGTTTTAAAATTCAGGAAGAAACGGTTGCCGACTCTCGCATATATATGAAAGTAGAAATTCGATGTTATCGTAGTTTTTCAAGATCTACGTAAATCGAAAATAAAGTACTGATTACAGATATTAATGTAAAAAGGCAGAGTACAACCGTGCACCGGCGACTGTCGAGGGCGGAGCTGATGTATGTGTGCGCGAAGTACAACGTGTACATCTGAGAAGGAATGCTTAGTAAGTTGTTTGTCAGACTGAGAAGCGGGAACTTCGACGATGGCATCACATGGAAGAAGATGGAGATAGCAAACAGGGTGCCGGTCACGATTGCCCTCGGTGTGACACTCGACGACTTGAAGGTGACGACATCCGCGATGGAATAGCTGGAGTAGAACAAACTCCAGATCCGCCATCCCCAGCACGCTATCAGCAACAAGGCTAAGATCTCTTCAGGCGTCATTACATACTGATGCTCTTACTAATCTATTGATATATACGTCGAGTAATTTATCACTATATAGTCATGGACATGTCAAACAGTGACCTCTTTTGACATATAATCTTTTTAATTTCTAATCAGATAAAGTTTATCACGTAATATCCACCAACATCATAAACTGAAAGTAAATTTACGTGCTTTAATTAGTATATAGAGTAATACATTTAAAAGTTAAAATTTAATCATTTGCAATTGAAGCAAGGAGATGATACGAAATTCGATCGCTTGACAGAGCCTTCTGTGGCCGCGGCTCTACGACATCGTAGCCGTTGCTAAGTGATATTTAAAATGTTTTAAATGACAACGTAACAAGCCTTGAGTATCATCGAAAATACTAATAATGTATTTCAGTGTGTATCCATTGAATGCGTAATAATCGCGATGGGTTTTTCTCATCACAGAGCTTTGTTGTTTAATACTTTTGCCAGTACAAACCCGCGGCTCCATCACACTTTTGTTTCTTGTCGATGTTATAGAAATGTAAGTTGGGTGAATCATATATTTTTACTATACATTTTATGCACATAATTTTCATTTTTATTCCGCCAAGTCATTCGCGGTTGCCACCCACTCGACGGGAAACTAGAAGTTATAAACTTTTCAACTAATAACATCAAAGCCTTCTCTGATAATTATGTAAAAGTATTTTTATCTTCTTTGAGATATTTACTTTGAAATTGCAATTGCATTTGTATAAATTAAAAAGGTTGGGTGGATGTTTTTACCACGTGACTCCAGAACGATTGAATAAACCTTTGAATCATATGGTATTCGGGAAACAAAGTGTAAAAGTTTTTAAAGTTGTTTATTATAACGTTTTAATTTATTTTGTTCACTGTCTATTGCAACAATAATCCGATTTCTCGTTTACTTTTTTTTTTATTTTAAAAACTGTAACAACGTGCAGGCCACTAGTCGAGTTTTTTCCACATTCCACGAAAAAGAGATCGCGGACCTCAGTAATCACAATAAGAGACCCACAAATCATATTATGTTTGACGAATTATCTCCAAATAAAAATATATTTAAGTTAATAAACAATAGTCGATAATGGATTTATTTCTTTAGAAGACAGTATCGCTCAGCGCATTAACTATTTATTAAGATTGGCAGATAGTACTAGAATTGTTGAAGAGAAGAGCGCACTTTTTGCCGAGAGGCCGACGGCACGCCGCGTGTTCGATCAGGGGCAGCCGTTAAAGTGCAAGCCGATGTATCTCTTAGTTCGATCCCGTAGATTCGTTGGGATGAGAGCTTATTACGCCGATCCCGACAAATGACGGCCCTGAAGACTGGCGAGGAATGTTTTTCACGCAGAGGCAGCTGTTTGCAAGGCTGCATGTCGACGTGTCGACTCACATTGAACTAATTAGAAACGAACATTGACAGAAAAAGATGGAGTGAAAGCCTTCAAGGCACAATTAGTTAGAGACTAGAATAGGAATTGTTTATTCAACACAATTAGCGAATAGGTTTTACTCTATTTAATGTTGCCGAGCTGCGAAGGCAGCATTGAGTTGTAAAAGTGACAACAGATCGAGTGCCATTGAACACTGCAGGGCACCGGCTGACACAGTGTACACGAATACCAGGTGACACACTATTGCATAAGTTTCTTGTCTAATGAGGAGTCACGTGAAAGGTACGTAATGTAAAATATTGGAAACAGATCGTTTTGTGTTGCCACCCAGAATCCTTGCTGCCCTAATAAATAAACTGTTAGAAAGAGGTACACCGTTCGCCTTACGACTGATTCAAACTCGTACAAAAATATGTTTGTAGAGGTGTTTTATAAAGTCATAACTTTGACTATCAGATATTTGTTAACGTTGTCACCCTCCCCCCGCCACACCCCGCCCACCCCATTCACAGACAAGTCCGAGAAAAGTTACCTGACTTTTCTTAATAGAAAACATTCGAGTTGGAAATAAGTGGTATAGGTGAAACGCTTCGTTATAAAATACATATTCCCATTCTAAGTATCAAGATGTTCTGTGAAAAGTTTACTTTGACTTAATCCGATTCGATAAAAAGATCCCGCTAAGAACTTTATTTGCGAATAAAAACGTTTGTATGATGTAGACAGTAGACGTCGACGTTTTAAATGTTGTGCAATAAATGTAATGACGTGTCGTGTTAATATCGCGTTTCGTAATAAAACTGGCGGATGATTGTAGCAGCGACATTGCAAAGTTAGGCGCTTAATGAAAATAGTTTAATGTTTTAGCTGAATATTGTTTAAAATTCATTTCCCTCACGGACAGCCAGGGCGGGCGCATTCGTATCGATCATAGCTCACACACTCGGGAAAAACTACATCGTTACAAGCAACAGACGTCGAGTGTTGGTTGAGGCCATTATCATCTTACTCAATTACATCTGCTCTATCAACCAACTCTGTCTATCGACAAGCAGTTTTAATAAACATCAATCCGGTTAATGTTTATTAAAATAAAAACTTTAAATTCAAGATTGACCAACAAACAAGCGTATCTTTTCTACTTATCGCCGTATCGAAGAAACTAATTGGTAACAAGTCGAAAAGTTATTGATAAATTATTTCTGTAAAAATTCATCTATATATGAATTAATGAAGAAATCAATGTAAGGTAAAGTGAGAGGTAAAGCGTAGAGGCGGGAAGGGCGGCGCGCCGGCAGTGGCGACCCACCCTTAGCCAGCCTCCTAGCAGCCTGCGGAGTTCAGATCACTCGCCGCCGCCGCCGCAGTCGCAGCCGCACCAGCCGCGCACGCTCCTCAATATACGAATGTATTAAAATAATTGACATACACAATTATTAAAATTCTTACCCTTCTCAATTTAAATTTGTGGTTTTAAAAAGTCAAGAGAAGTAAGATATGGGCAGCTACATTCTGTCGACGCTGCTCTCCTGCGGCATCACGATGGTGAGTACTTTACCGCTCACTTCAAACGAACCGACCTGTTGCGCTTCTTCATACAAACTTATCAATTGCCGCCTGATTTTATGCGAAAATAGTATTAAACTTGTCGCGAGTTTGTTCTGAATAATATTTAAGCTTATAAACTGTTATTAATATGTTGTGGTTTGACTTTGTCGTTTATTATTTATTGTCAATGGGCATTCAAGTGTGCCAGATCTTGGTCCGGAAATAGCAAAGCCTACGCAGTAATGCGGTGTGAACAGGAGCCGCCGCTTGTCACACGTCACGTGACGTCGTCACAAAACATGTCACATAGTCACTTGCTCTACTTTATGATAACAATTAATTTATTCTCTTCATAATAATATACTAATCACTATGTACGTGTTTGTGCGGCTCTAGAGTACTTTCTTTACTATATAAATTTCATTACTTTATAGATTTTTAATATATTGTATTACAATGTTTTTTATTAAAAAAATAAGTGATTACTTTATATATCGACTGTAAGTGATATGAAGCTGCGCGCATGTTATCTACATCATTAGAAATTATTATATTGTAAAATATTTATCACATATATTTTAAGTATACATATTTACATACATACGTAGTGCATGTCAAAAACGAAAAAACGACGCGAAAATCTATATGCCAGTAATAACATAGCTCAAAAAGAAACTAATACAGAAAACGAAAAAACAGTTTTTGAACATACTCCGCCGCTGATGGAATACTAATATACTATCTTAGAGCCCACCTTTAGAGCCAAGTAATATACTATGTACCTATACTTCAATCACTTATATACCTTAATTAAAATATTTCTATTACAACTAAACAAATACATATTCATGAAAAAGTTAGAGCGGCGCCCGCGCCGTCGGGAATCTGACTTCTGCAAGAACTAGTCGGTGATCTGCCACTGATTTCAACCCACCTTACATTAATGACATCGGCTAGTATTTTATTTTAGCAAGTCAGTGTGCGAAGTGTAGTCAATACGAGAATTTACTTATCTGCAAAAAAATCATTTACCATTCGCGGTGTATCAATTATTTAGATGCTCGTGAAAATAATAAACTAATTACCCAACCACTGTATCTGATCTTTGTATCGAAGCCTACGTCCGCGTAGCTGCTACGAGCTACGCCTATGTGCTACGACTTCCTCATTACAGAACATTCTCGTTTCGCGTTTTAGTTTGTAGCTCACTACACTCCTTCATTTTTAACTGAACATTCTGACTGTACATTTAAGACGTACTTATATTTTTGTATAAACACAACGGAAAACTACAGTTTTACTGATATTTAAAATATTGCCTTCACACAATACAGCACTCGAACTATTCAGTTAAAACTGAAGGTGGGTTGCGAGGTTCAGTATTAACTAGACAGTCGGACTGTACAAATGGTGTGTTATTATTGAGTTATAGAACAATGGCAAAATATAACATACAACATCAACTAGAAACAGGTACTCAGACATCTTAATAATACTTGTTTAGACTTAAGAAGTACTTTTATTAATATTTTATTTATAAATTCTTTTAAATGTTTGCTGCCGTGCCCTCGTTTCTTCGAGTGGAAAGAGATTACAATTGATATGATTTATAACGTGTGTAGGCACAAAGGGCTTCAACTGAACACTTAACTGAACAGTCCAGCAGGAGTCGAGCAGTGTAAATGTAGAATGTTTGCGTTCAGCGTGCACCACCCCGCAAATATTCATTGAGAATTGGATATTAGTTATATCAAATACTGGGAGGCAAGTTTAAATTTATCAGAGTTAAATATCACGTCTTCTATATCTAAATGTCCGACTGATTTAATGAATCTTTTTGATTTGTTACGGGATCCAATCGCGCTCTATTAATTATTTGCAAGCCGCTAGTCTCAAATAGTGTAATTGAAACTCTATTTACCCTCGGAATCCATTAATGACGATCTCTACTTTATAATCCGTTGCACAATGTTATTTTATATCATTATTTTATTTCCTTTTCAATGACCAACATGAAACGTTTTGATTTATTGTGTTCGTAATACTTCTACAGCTTTGTCCGGTGCCCTAGAAGTAATTCGTTATCATATGTTTTGGTGATTTTGTTTTCGTATACACAATTAAAAACTGCTTCCTATTGGTTATTGTCACCGCGTCGTCGTCTCCGCCCTAGAATTTGGCAACACTGACTCTTTTGCAAACTCTCGGTTTTAAATTTAGTTACGGACGCGTTGCGTAAAGTTGGAGCAGAGTTGGATATATTTCTTAATAACTACCTTTATCTGGTTTCTCTAGAAAAGTTAATTAAAAATAATCTCAAGGAGTATACCAAGAAATGTGTAATCTATTTTAGAGACTTGAAGGAAAACAATATTATTTACAAGGCCGAACAAGATATTTCTGAGATATCATTAAGAGTTTACGCCAATTAGCGATCACATTAGTTTGCAGCGCGACCACCGCCCGCCACGTCAACCCTGACGCTGCAATACAAGCTTCTTCTAATACGACTAATGTCACTGAGTCTATTTATATTTCTTCCTAAGTTTATTAACTAAGTTTACAATGCAATGATTAAATCAAAATAACCTAAGGTCTAGTAAACCAAATACAATGTAATTATTATACCAATAGACGTGAATAAATGAAAGGAAGTACAGGAATTTGTGACTTTTTACTACTTTGTAACAATTATAGTTTGAAGTGTACAGATGTAAAGTAGTATTATCATACAGCTGATGCCTTGAAACATCTTTCAAACTAACCAATTAATACAAGAGTGCATAGTGCACATACGCTGATGCAAGCCGACGTAGGTGTCTAAGGACTAGTTTAGCCCAACTGCTGGATCGCAGACTTACAGACAGAATGCGCATGAGTAACTATTGCCCGCAACCTGGCATAAGTTTTTTTTTATAATCCTTGCTGAAAGTTAACATCGTTCGATTTATCGTAAAATAATTTCTACGATAAATGAAATTAGGCAAAAACTTACGGTTGTCAAAATGTTACCACGGTACCCGATCTGTCCGACGTCGATCGGGGGCGCACGGGTGAGGGGTCGCGGTACACTCTTGTTGAGTCGTGCCTTCTAGGGTAACTGCCACTAATTCGAATATAAATAGAACTGACTTAGAGTCATTATATACTGAGTTTTAATTTTTACCGGCTTCTAATCGGTGGAACATCACTATGTACTTTCACTTTGATTACTTAGAAATTTTTATTTGAATTCTACGCAACAGATAAAAATATTGTACAAAATCAATCAAGCAATAAATCTTCAGTCAATAGAATGAAACTAATCAGTCACTCGTTTTGCGGCTTCTTTTCTCAAAAGAAATATATCGCGCAAAGATATTTAATTTAATTACGTCTCTGAATTTAATGTCTTGTATGTAGCGAAAAAAACTTTTTTTTATCTCGTCTGCTCTCCGGGATACTTCTGTTTGTAGTATAAAAAGATGCACGAACACCACTACGTAAGTTCTCGAGTTCATTATAAAAGCCAGTAAAGCTCTCAAAGGCTTTGTTTGGCTGTAATGGCCGGATATAGCCAGGATGTTGTTAGACTTTCGATATTCTGTAAGACTATGCAAGTGACGTCACTTGCCTTTGTAACTAATAATTAAATACTTGATGAATGAAAGGACACCAATATACCGATACTTTACTTGGTACAACACTAGCGCTCGCCGGTTTTGAGATCTTCTTATATAATTATATATTGTTCATGTATTATCGTCTTTGTAACAAAGACAAAAAAACAATTGAAATTATTTTTAATTCCCAACAATACTGCGCTATTACTGCATAGCACACTTGTTTGTATTATTCCGGTGGATTGCAAAAATGTGCGAATTATTTGATATGTAACATGCTGCAAGTTGTTTTGATGCGACTCGAGAGACGTGAGGTAAGGGCCGGAAACACGGTAAGCGACGGCCGCCCGCTGCGATTTACTGCAGCTTTCCAACTTCCGCAGTTCATTGGGACCACTCAACACTCGAGAGCACTGTCTGCTTTATTCTATATTCTTCACAAAAATCAAATCCACGATACACACAACATTACTAACTCAACATTTATCGCAAGACCCAAATTGATTCTATTCAATCTTTTAAATCAATATTTAAAACAGAACAAGTTTTGAACAAGTAAGTAACCGAACTTGAATTTCGTTGCGAAACGTCCACGTGCAACAAATTAAAACTAAAATGTAAACTTCGCAAGTCTTAGTATAGTTTGATTCGATTTTATTTACCGACAAAGTTTACAAAGTTCTTACTTCTTGTAAGAGTTCATAGAAATGATATGTACGGGAAGCTTAGCATACTCTTGCGTCAGCACCTTGTGAAATCCTTTTTAATCAAATTAAATTAAAAAGTTAACTTTGATTAGTTCCAGACCCAATAAGAATATTGCAACATCAGTGTTATATGTACGACTGACGAGGTACGAGCTTTCCCTATTTTGTTGCCCGAATTTCCGCGTGTCTTTGAATTACTTGGCAAATATGTGCCGGATATTTTTTCTTCATCGAACAAAAATTCGTACATTATAATACAACTATTAGCAAATGTATTCTTAAACATTATTTAAGAATAAAAACACAATGTTTTAATAGAATGCAATAACTCTGTCTATGAAAGAATCTTTATTTAGCGGAACGAAGAAAGAAATTCCTCTGGTTAACATTCCAGCGGACCGCTGTAATGTCTCGGTGGCGCCCTCTACTCTATTGTCACATAAACAATTGTACTTGTAGTATATTTAAGAAGGAATAGTGAAAAGTTGCCTGCAACATCAGAATACAATTTAGTCTTTTTTATTTTATTATATTTATAAACTAGACTGAGCGATGGTCCCTGGCAGACATGTCGCCTTCGATATTCACTTAATTACATTTTCGAAATTGATCGATTCTGTCTTTTATAATATATGATTGTGCAATATTTTATACCATATTTTTGACATAGATGGCGTGGCCGTAGTGGCACTGGTTGAAGTATTTGCGTTTATGACAAGCACCGGGTCTACAGTTCGGTTCATCTTCCTCATTAAGTTGTGGAAATGTTCTGCGCGAGATTTCTTGACAGTTTTGTGAATGCCTCAACTATTACGAATATTCTTTTGCAGCACTATTTTCATATCAGTAAATAAATCGATGTATATCTTCTGTACCTTCGGAGCCATTTACAATGCATTCTGTTAGTTTTCTATGTTATAAATGTTGAGTTACTCGAGTACGAGGGTACGCAACAAATAAGTACGTAGCTTCCCATTCCACCGGCTACTTACCGAGAGAACTTCTTTCTATTGTGTTGTAAATTGTTCCACACGCTCACGTTTATAAATAAACACATCTCAGTTGCACAAGTATGCATGTCGCCGCACGTCCCACGGCCAGTTAGCGACCTGTAACGTACGCAACTGAAAATTGTGTGCGACGCCTTACACAAATTACGTTTGACAACAAACTTTAATGACTTCTATACATTTGCTAGGAAATTGTAGCGTTTTTTCTTCTTTTAATTCCCAGCCCCGGCGAGGAGGAGGCGGCGAGGGAGAGGGACAATTTAAATTTTCCTTCGTTACGTGTTTTTTGTGCGACTACACCGTATACAATATTTTCATTAAATTTCGATTAGTCCAATTTTATAACGAATGCACCTCCCCTTTGAAGATGGGCAGCAGTTATATAGACTAGTCGACACACTTCATGACACGAACACGTGGAGTCAACAGTAAATGTTTCGGTGAAAGATCCCCGATTCATATAAATGTTTATGAAAAGATAATAATGATAAAATTGAATATACAGAAATCGTTCGTAATTATTCTATAGCTATACTTGTACTATAACAAACTACCCAATTTACAAATTATGAACGTATTCATCGGTGCTTTTTAAGAACACGGTAATTCGGTAATTTTCTTCTTGCGATTCCACACGTCCTCGACCTGCTCTGGGACGTCCCCGAAGATATCTTTTTTTTCCTATCAATGATTTTCCTTGAAATTCTAACATAGACGTTGACGGCTGTTCTCTCTAGTCGGTGAAAGGAGTTCGCTTTATACGTACAAGTGCTTATAGAATTGTCGAGATGGGTGTTGTAAGAGCCCGGACGCCGTCTGAAACATGCTGTAGGGTTGAGTCATGATATGATTATGTCGGGCTCTCGCAATTGTAATTGCAATCTCTAATTAGAGGTGTCGTCCTCCAGTCACTGGACCTTGTCATCACAAGGTTCTTGGGTCACTGATTGGCCAGCCCTCTGCCATCTGAGTCACTCAAGATTAGACCGCTGATGCTTCACAAGTGATACTTTTTTTAATTTGAAATGAAGTAGTAATGGAGTATAACCTAAAAACTATAGATAAATAAAAAAGCAAAGTCTTAAAATTTTCTAGACAACGTTGTAAAGAAACTCTGAGGCAATTTTAAATAAGTTGAGGAGATCGTAGACGCGGTTGCCTGGACTCGGTTACTTTTTACTTTTCAAATTTAATCTATGTTTAACTTTATAAAGCCTTTTAATAAAACCTTACCTACTTAGATGTTACCTTGCACAACTAGCAGCCTATACAGGACTCGGGTTGAAATAAATGATTTTCACTCAACAAAATAATTGACTTCTGTCCACTAGAACAATTGAATTACAAGAAAATGTTTACTTTGCGACATGTTGTGTGGTGCGACATGGCCTTTGTTTAAGAGAAAATACTTTATAAAATACGAAGGTCAAACACAATAGAGGCAGTCGTCGATGGCGCGCCGTCTCCTTTAGGTGGAACACCTACAGACTGTCGAATGGATATCTCTTAATACAAATAGGTGTTTATTAAAAGCCTGTCTTGAACCACCTCGACGCTATAAAGGACACGTCCGTCACCGGCTCTGGTGAACACATCTCATAAATATTACCGCTTACGTCGCGTCGCGGCGTCGCGCGCCGCTAACATGACTCGACGTTTGTAGGACGTTCCTAACAAAACTTTGTTATTCTCACAACATAAATTATTTGTGATCAATTAGCAAATTTAAACGCCGATCGCCACATACGGAACTTTATTATTTTTTTTAATTCAAATAAGTTTCTATTCACAAAATTAATTCTAACAGTCTGGATCAGTACTCCATCTTCAACTTTTATTTAAATACGAGATTTCAATTAATATTTTTAATCTGCTTTGAATTGAACAGATAAAGATTGTTGTTTGTTGCTGCGTAGGTGATGTCTACGGTGTACCTGTGCGGCGTGGCGGTGCTCGTAGTGCTTCACTACGATTGCGTCGTCTCGCAGTCCATGGCGCAAGCCTCGTACTACTTGTTAAAAGTACTCTACAAGCAGTACGTTGAAGGTATTTTTTTTGCGTAATGCTCTAAACTTTCTTCTTATTGATTTCGAAATCAGATTGCGTACACCCGTGTTTCCAGGCCGGCTCGAAAGCGGAATGAATTTATTCACTAATTCACATTTAATTTTAATTTACACACAACGGCTTAAAACATTTTACATTGTTATAAATTATTACAATGAATTCCTTGAACTAGGTTGTAAGGTAAGTTAACTGTTTACTACATTGCTTAAGTAAAAAAATACAAATATAAAAATTATTGATGACGTTTATTTTAACTGTTCCATGTTCCGGGATTACAAAAGTGAGGAGAGAATGAAGGGATAATTGATAAACCGATGTGTAAAACCAATCATATACTGTCAATGTGTATTTCGATAGACAATTATTAGAATCTCTGATTAGCCGGCACAGTCTACAAAGGGGCAGCGTGCACAGTTCGCTTGTTACATACGAACACACTTTTAACGTATGCTACAGTTTACTGTTCAAAGGTTGCGACAGGAAATGAGCCACTTGACGGTATTACAAAGTACAGCGTGTACATCGCCTTAATCAAGTTAAGTTGACAAACTTGATTGCACCCGACTTCCACAAAACTGCTTGACGCACATCCTCTAGGCTCCGCACGTAATTAAGCGAGTTTTGCCCGCATACAAATACAATATTTACATTCGTTTAATAGTTTTTTATAGTGCCAAAAGTAAATATAAAAATGTAGTAATAATTTCCATTCAAACCAATTAAAAAAAAGTATTAGTGATTGACCAATCATCAAAATTCTATCATAATATATAATCAAAGATTTTTTATTAAAATTAACTATATGCACTAAAACTGTATTAAACTAGTTCATCCATCCAAAGGGCAACAAAGTTTTCGCTTTTCGTATAATATAGATAACGTAAGTACATATGTATTGTTATAATGTTATATGTTACATCCAGGACGTTATTAATATTGACAGGCAACAATCTAGTCCAGAGTTAGAAGCGTTTATCCAGCGCGGATCATGACAGGCGTTTGTTTAACTTGCAGATATCTTCTGTCCGGAGGCAGGGAAACCGTTCGACCTGACTCGCAGCACGGTACTCGCTGGGCTGATCATCGTCTCCATAATAGACACCTTCATGAGCCTGATAGCCTGCATCTTGCTCGCCGCTCGTATGAACTTCTTTGTCATACTTCTTACAATTGCGCCTTTAGTTACAATTATTATCGCAAGAAATATTTATTTAATATAACTAATCGAACATGTTCTATTTTTTTATAGGGACTACCTTTTAAAATAACCAAAAGAAATGGAGCAAACTTGATTGCAATATTTCAAAGATGAGTGAAGTAAATAATAGTCATAAATATATTTAAAAGTCCTAAAAACACTAAAAGTGAGGTTACTTTTCTGTAAACACGACAACAAATTGAACTATTAGGTTGATCTAAAATTGCCATGATCAAGTATTTTAATGGCGACTGAAATGTAGCAGGCGGGATGGTAAGTAGATAGGCGTGGTGAGAGGTTGTCTTGTGCGCAGTGACGATAATGGACGGGTGCTACGAGTACATGGAGCTCGCGACGTACCTTCACGCCGGGTTCTACGTCTCCACCATCTTCTTGGACATCGCCCTCGCCACAAACTTCGCCCAAGACTACAACACGCTCACAGAACTCCTGGTAAGCTGTACTTACCTCTTCCACGCACTGTGGAGATACTCCGGCCATCCTGTTTGTTTTTATTTACCTGAATGAACAACTTGTTCAAAAGTATCTCTCCGGTCTGACCCGGTGTTAGGTGAAAAGACTGTAACGGGTCGAGCTTTCGGCCCGTGAAGCTAATTTCAATTTGCACACACTAGTCTTAGTATGTAACATTTAAATTCGAATATGGTTATATCGCGACTTATTTCGTCGCCGAATTTTGAAAATGAAAAGAGAGATATTGCGATAATGTTCGCAGGACCGGCGCACCATCGGACACGACTCGAACTACACGATAGACATGATGCGCCTGGGGACGCTGCTGCTCGTGTTTGTGGCGCTGAAGGGCGTCCTCATCCCCCTTCTGAACCTGGTTCTGATCGCGACTAGCCTCTCGTCGCTGCCAGACTATATGCGGCGCCGACGGGCACGCGATGCCACCTCTCGGGTGAGATGAACCTCCTTCGGCCCGCTCACAGTAACAACCCTCACTAGCCTTCGTCATCATAGGGACGACAAAATTAATCAAACAATATTTTATTTATCTCTTTGGCAGCATTTGTTTGGCATATTTCAAATTTTGCACGTGTTTGTTCTCGACTCGTAGTACCAACGGACGACGCCCAGGGCCAGAGACGAGGCGCTTGACTAGCATTCCTACAATTTCCTAGTACACTGATTGCCAGATAAATAATAATCAGAAATACTGTATATGTGAAAAATGTCAGAGGTTACTTATCATATCGCACGTTTACAAAAAAAGCTCACACTTTCGTTCTGTGGTTCACAACAGCAGACCTACTCGCAATCGCTGCCGAACGTGTGCGGGCCTGCCCTTGCCGCCGGCCGCCTAGCCGGCGCCATAATCCTCAACAACGAACCTTCGCGAGCCCTCGCTAGACAAAGCGTGGTGGATTCCGTGCTGCACGCTTCTCTGGAACACACGAGCTCTATCAACGACTTGCCACGATCCCGCCGCCTACGGTCGACTCGAGCCAGACGTACGAGAGACACTACCCGTCCGGACACCCCCATTCGTCGGCCGAGGACTGATGAGTTGCCGTCGCCGTCGTTGTCGCCGGTTCCACCTCCGCCGCCGCCACGGGGTATGCGCCGGGCGAGCACACGCGTGTCTTCGGGCCGCGACTCGCACCGCCCGCTCAGCTGCACCTGCCACCCCGCGCGCCCCTTCCCCCAGTTCCCGCGCACCGCTACCAGTGCCCCCGTGGAGACAGTGTGTCTGGCTATTGCCGAAGTCTCGCCAGCTCCACACTCCTCCGGCACGCAACAAAGGTGCACTTTCAATACTATATTGAGTTAACCGCTGCGCGTAGCACCGACCGCTGGCTAGTCGGGGCATTGTCTACAATTGTTGCCACATACTCTCATTGTTTGCTCTAATGTCATGTTTGTTTCCTTGCAGCGCTGAATTCACAACCACGGAGCTGTAAACGCCTTCGAGGAACTTTTCTAGCTGCTGCTTAGCTGTTTCCTTAATTTGCGTTTGATATTAATTATAAATTATGTTACATGCTAAAATATTAAAGCGTCACATGATTTTTATTATGTAAAATAGAAAGTATGTACTTACGTAAATATTCTGTGCTACCGCTACTGAGCCATAACCCGGTTTAATCTACGGATTTTACCGTCATGTATTTATTTCGAGTGACGTGTAGGAATTAAAAAGAAATTTACTGATTTTCATCATATCAAGTTAGTTAATTTACCGCACGTCGTGCGCTTACAGAAAAATAACATAGAATATTAAATAATGATATCTTACGATGATTAATTAATTTAAGCAACGCTATAAGTAAATAGCTGTGCGCTAATTATCTTGCTATCTCGTAACATTTATTATTATTAGATGTAAGTTTGTCAGGTATAAAAAAGTAAATAAGCGAGAGTGGCACTTTGAATATTCCGACCGACGGTCAACTTAAACATAGTGTTACTTTTGTTAGTTTAGTTTAGATATATCAAAGTACTCGTTAGATATAATGTGTAGCTTAAATAAAAGTAGTGTGTAGCTTCGGAAGTTTATGGCGCGTTGTGCGCAACTCCAATGAAGAGTCTAATGCTGGCCATTTCAAGCGGAACTGGAACAAGGTTAGTGAGGAAACGGAATGATTAGGAATGAACAATGTCTGACATATTTAAAGTTTCTGTTAAATAATAGCCTCACAGCAGCATCGAAACGGAGCAAAATTACTTGCTCCGAAACATTAGTTCACATATATATCTGGCAAATATATAAGAAAAAATCGATTCAGTTCAATAGAAAGAAAAAAAATACATTCATGTAAATTCGTTTGGAAATAATAACAAAAATGTGTATTGTTACAGAAGCTGGCGCAGTTCCCTACGCTCCGAATGCAGCTGAGAGCGATGAACTGAGTGTCACCAGAATATAACGCGCCTGCACTACTCGTTTCTACAATTAGCTTAGCACACTAAGAAGAAATATTGTATTTTTCATTCCAACCAACTTTTAAATAAATAGTATAACATTTTATAAATATTCGAACAGGATCAAAAACCTCCTAATAGCGAGAGTAGTGGAACCCTACATTGTACGCGAACCCCTATGACCGAGACCAACTAGTTTTCATTTACGACACAAAAACACACCCGGCTATCAGGACGACATTTAAATAAAACAAGTAATTTATTCATAGTCACTAAATGTTTGTATTTTAAGTAAAATATTATAATCGTACCATGATAATGTAGAGATACAATACATATTTAAAAAGCACCAGTGGACGTTACATCGTGGGTTTTATTTCGACATCGACACCTTTCCAGCTTTGCTCCTAGTCCGCTTCCACGATTACACATTTTTTGATATTGCAGTATAGCCTTCTTAACACATTTTCTATAGTAAAATACAATTAGTCGTTTTATCTATTATTGAATTCAATGGAAACTAAAAATTATAACAAATATTTCAACAATTTTAATTTTATAATACTTTAATATTTGAATTCGACTATACTTACTTATGGCTTGAGTCAAAATTGGGAAAAAAATCAATCCCAGCGGACAAAAATAGAAAACCAAGCCAGAAGGAAACAAATAATGAGGTTGTCAGAGGTTTTCTTCAGGCGGGTCGCAGGGGAGATCGCGGCTGGCCAGGGACCGCATCCTCCGCTGCAAGCTCTCCCTCACGCTTTTTATTAAAGTCACCTTCCTGCGTGGAGCTCTCGCTTCCTCCTTGGTATACCAGAGGAAATATAGTTATATGTTACTTAACTTGTAGGTACGCTATGGGCGTAGACAGTTTTACATATACGTATATGTATTAGAGTATTGCATACGTTTACTTGGAGTTTAACAGATGGCGTTGTGTCTTGTCCTGGCGTAACGACCTTAGAGCTCGACGGCAAGACCCCGGCCTCTACGTTCTGCCCGTTGTTGTCACACGATGTATCCGAGTCCACCTCGACACATAAAAAAGCCGTGTAAGCTATTTCGCAGAGTCTACCAAATAATGAGTACCAAGACTCAAACCGACGTTAGAGATGAGAACACAACAGTCAGAACATAAGATTAATTCAAATCAATTATGTACTACCGGTATAATAGAATACTTTTTGATAGATTCAGTGGGCATATCGATATAATTGGGCGGTTTGTGGACAGTAGCGATGCAGAGACGATTGTCTTCATTAGTGTTGAAGATGAAAAAGGAGGCAGCGGGGGGTGGGAGGCAGCGGCGCAGCGCGCGGCCAGCCACGAGCAGCGCGCACAGCAGCGCGCACACGACAGCAGCCACCGGCGCCGCGCCCAGCCGCTCCGCCGGCAGCCCGCACTGCGTCTGCCGCTCGTCGAACCTTCGCGATACATACGCATTGTTTATTACTTAACCAACACATTGGGGCGGCCGCCACTTCGAGAAACTGTTGCAAACCTTTTTATCGATGAAAACTTTTCTTACTTTCTGTTTTGATTTGTGCAAGCCAATCAATATTGTTTGGAAAAAGAAGTTACGACGAGTAACCGAACACGATCTATCTCAATGTCTAAATTTAATGGCAAAGACGGAGAAGGTTTTGCAACAGTCATAACAGGAAGGTGCGTTAGTCTGTGAGAGCGACTAGAGGAGGCGGAGATTGTAATGTAAAGCAGAGGAAGATGAAGTACGACCAGTCTGCGAGGCCGCAGTTATTGATGCCGTCGCAGACGACGCCGCTGGTGAAGCAGTAGTTAACACCATCGATGCTGCAGCCGGTCTCGTTACCGCGGCAGCCAGCAGAGGGCGCGATGCGCGCCGCCGTCACGCTCATTTGATACAAATTCGCCTGAGCGACATCCAACTTGCTTAATAAATAAATAATTTATATAAAAACATTAAATAAAAACTTAGAACTGTAGAAAAGTTGGAATTAAATGTGTAATGTGTGTGTGTGTCGTTTAATCAGAACGAAACTTCTGAGGTAAAAAGTTGAACGTAACAGAACATCAGATTCTCTATGGTATGATAAAAGAAGACGTGCCCCCCACATCATACATAAATTGGAGAAAACTGAAAGCAGCAGGTAGATTACATTCAATGATCGCAAGTCGTTGCACTAACGTTCATGTCTGTGTTTATACTGCTGTTGCTCACGAAGCGGAACCGTATCTTCTGCCGCAGAGTGAGGATGTAGTAGTGCGAGAGGAGATCGCGCCCGCCGGCCAGGTCGCATAGCCGCAGGCAGCGCCGGCGCTTAAGCACGACGAACGCGTCGCGGTTGGCAGCGCAGTTTCCGGCGATGCTGTTGGGGTACCGGATCACGGCCAACAGGAACAGGTCCGACGACTCTGTCGTGATCTCCACTTCACATCCGTAGTCGAAGTCGTTCAAGGTGTGGAACACCTTCGAGTGACATTAAAAGTAGCCGAGAGTTGTTGGGACTAATTGTTAAACCTAATCCCGCTAAGCCCACAGTTATCAGACCAGATTAGTTTGAAAGACAGTAAGACCTTCGATACGTATTCATTAGATGTGATATTGACATCGGAACTATAGATGGTCTTGTGGTCTTAGCTGGAATTGTTGTGGGCTCAATTTGCTTTCACGGATATAGCGACTTACTAAAGTAATGGTGTCGGACATGCCCATGCCGAAGGAGAGGTCAAAGCGCAGATGTCGCGAAGCGGCGCACTCGGCGCTGATGTCGCGTGGGCGGTACAGCAGCAGCAGGCCCTCGGACCGCGCGCGTCCTGCCCACCAAATCGAACACCACACCGTGCACCACGCCGCTTGACGCATCACTTCTAAACTGTTCCAAACTATATGGCCATGCCTAGACTTCCAATGAAATGCCACGGCAATGTCACATTCTATAATAGACGCACGCCAGTTCATTTTATGTAGCATTATAAAAGGTGTTTATCAATCGTAGGGATCATCAAGCTTCGTTAAAAGGTTAGAACCTCAATGTATGTAGTACGCGCCGCCATTTTTTTTTTTATTTGATAAAAACAAACGACTACCAGATCTGGTCATCTACTCTGTACACGCCGCCATTTCGAATTTTCTATTGACAGTGTTCGCACAAAATCTACAAATTCCTTGACCATGGTGCAATACAGTTTTAACTAGACCAAATTTTTTTACGGTTCAAGGTGACGATGCTGGGATAAGGTAGCTTCAAATAATAAGAAAACTTAAATTTATCACTTTTATTATATAAGAAACCTAAATTTGACAGTGTTCCATTTATTATGTTAATAGCATTCTTATATTGTAAACATTCAAGTTTTTATTTTCACAAACATGTCTACAAATAATGCATGCAATTTGTTAAAACGTAAAAACGCAGACTGCTTTGCTTGCTTACAACACTTCAACCAGTTTTAATCTTAAACATACAAATTTAGCCGTTCATGTTTATTTTTACTTATTAATTGAAAAACCAATACAGTATTATTTATTTTTCAAACTCCTTCGTAGTCCACTTTCAACAAGCATTTAAATTGCGTATTAAATAATAAAAAAATAGATATAAAGTGTTTATCCAAAACATGTGGTTGAATTCTACGAACAAGTGTTCCACAAAACACTAATAAATACGGTGTTTTAATAGCCAAAAATATACTAGCATTCTGATGCTTCTAGTAATTCAAGATTATAAATGACAAGTAGTTCCTATGTAGCAATGTTACACTTTTGTTTTTTTTTGTACTTTTTCATGGTCAAGTATAAATATGGACACAATGTAAAATAATCTGAACTATTCCTATTATTTTGTTTACCACAGGTTTTACATCAATTCTTGTAAAGACATCCTTGTGCTTCTCTTTCCACATCAAGTGAATCAATTTCAAGTACAACAATATAATTACACCACATTTCCTGTTTAAGAAATACAAATCTAGTTGTCTTGTAAAGCATGTTGCGCATCATTATCAATTGAGATAAAGCCTTCTCTTACATTAGTCCATGTATGCGCGTGTACAAAAACAAAACTAATTCATTCCTTACATTACGAATCATTTTGTAATCAACTAAGTAAATCATGCAAGTTTTTATTATTCCCAAAAACATACGATAATTCAATTTAGTTATAGTCATTTAGTAATATTGAGGTAGTTATTAGTTTCAGAACTTAATACCAATTATAAAATGGTTCTAGAGATAACAGTAAATTCAAAAATAATATGTTGCGGGATTATATAAAAATACAGAGTGAACAGTCACAGAAATAAAAACAATATAAATGTATATTGGACCTTAACACGAGTTCACAAGAGAAGCAACAATAACAGCCCCTCTGATGGGAAAGAGTCTCCCTCGATACGGCCGCGCGTGTCCCACTGCGTCCCCGGCGTCCAGCCCCGGCCAAACAAATGATCTAACATTCATTTAAATACAATACAACAGCACGAAACAAAATCCATATTTCGAGACGATACATACACAAGCGAGCAACTACGTAACGCTAATAGAACCATCATCAAAGTAGACTGACAAAGTAAACACTGCGCGAAGGACGAGGGCGCGGGGCGCGGGGGCGCGCGGTGAGCGGGGGCGCGGCGCCGGGCGGCGGTGTAGTTCAGTCTCGGGCCGCGCGGCGCCCGCACCCCCCAACTTAACGCTACTTCACAACGATACAATAAAAACTAAAACTATTTCAGCATTCTAATACCAATCAAAATTATAGTAGGTACATTGATACTCTCGCTCTCACTTACAACTGGAAGGAATCAACGACGCTCCTATATGTACACCCTTCCTCTCTCGCAGACAATGTAATGCGGCCCGCCGCCGCGCCGCCTCGCGACAACACCCGAAAGCTCGGCTGTGCGACGGCCGACAGTTTGTCCAGGCACCCCCGGATGATTGAACGTCATTCAGGAATGGAATGTTAGGCATTCGAAACAAATGGCATCCGCTAAGCTCCATCGTTGGTCCAGAACAAGAATAGGCTTTTGCACTGCGCCTCCTTATCATTGCCAGATACGCCCGAACCATACATTGGAAATTTTCAAATCAAAATACCAACCATTTAGACAATGTCGCAATTTATTACAACATCGACCAAAGCTTTAACTATAATAACACGAAATAAACCACATATGAAACTGAGGTGCAAGCCCAACTCAACCTTCACACAAATCCACAAAAACTACCAACGGAACGGTGTTGAAGAAAACATACTACATACACTCATCATCATCATCAAACATACATTTCTAATGTAGTCGTATGGGATCTAGCAGACGCCTTTGCTTTTGGTCAATATAACCGATTAGTCGTTTTATTAGACGTTGTAAAGAAATTTCACTAATGTATTAAGTACTGTTGTTATAAAAGAACTGATAAATTAATCGACGCAAAACGACGGGGCTCTTACCGTACTCCTATTGCATGGATTTAAAAAAAAAGAAAAGGGACCTAGTTAACGATCGACTCGTGCCTGTGTTATTTATCTAGTTATCTCACATTAAGATTACAATCCAATTCAACTGCATTTATTTTATGTGCTTGCAATCGGACATCAAGGATGCGTAGATTATAAACATTTAGGTTTCTCAATTTCGAAAACGTACACTTAATCTTAATCCCTCCTAGATAAATATCTGACTTGGCACAATCGTAACATTCGAGCGTGGCCACGAGGCGCCCACGCGTCCACAACAACAAACTATCAAGCTAGCTAGGGATAAAGAAATGTAAAAAAATAAAACAACAACAAATCCTCGCTTACTGACGTAGCTGTGAACATGGTCGCACGCGGGCCCGGCCGGCTGGCTGTCGGTACGTCTACGATAGGTCGCCCATACCCGTTGGCAGTGCAGCAAACAGCAGTGTACAACAAAGAGCGTGGCTTGCAAATCATGTCTATTGCTATCCTGTGGGACTGCTGCTACGCTGTCGAGTCCCGCTCCGCGGCGACGTGCGCCGGGAGGCGGTCAACAAAACCAACATCAACAATAATATTCACGGTTAAATCCATATACAGGCTACGTCTACTATATCGTAAATAAAAATAGTGTATATGAATATTTATACAGCAAGTATACATATAATCATCAAATTATCAACATGTCATAATATTAAAAGGTTATCCGGCATAAAATATGGTAAAATACGTAAATATGGTAAAATACTTTACAATGTGGTAAAATTCAATAAAATATGGTAAAATACAAGTATTTCGTTACAATTAAAATTCGCTATAATTAATTTAATTTAGGTAAATAGACAACAACATGTTCCACGTCGCTGACTTATGATCTTAGTTGCGATGCTATGCGTAGCGATATCGTGTACTGTGATGTGATGTGATGTGATGTGATGTGATCTGGCACGGTCTGGTGTGGTGTGGTGATACCGGGCCACCAATGTGTGTGTGCGACGATGTGGAGTGGGAGTATGCAAGTGGAGAAGGGGAGTGGGGCATGGAACGGGGTGAAGTGCTTGTGACGGTCGCGACGTAGGGGCGCGACGGCGGGCCAGCGTCGTCGGCGGCTGTACCAGCAACCGCCTACTGTTGCGGCGGCGGCGGCTGCGCAGCGCGGCGATGGCGGCTCGGGGCCATCGCCTGCGCCACCATATCTCGAATGCGCCGCTGCGCAGACTGCAACACACAATGCCCATTGTCCACCATTTAATAACGGCAAGTGCCTACTTTCATATATTAATACACAGCCAGCATTGACAACACAATATAAAACAAGACTTGTGTTACAAATAAACAAAAAAATAATTTCATATATATTTATGCTTGCATGACAATTAAACAACAAATATATTATCACAAAATTGAATTTCAAGCATTAATGTTACACAAGTAGGTTTCCATTCATTCCTAACCCTCCCAAGCCGTACCGACCAACCATACCATCGTACGCACATTCCTCGCCTTGCGCTGCGACTGCCGCCACAACATATTACACACAACCCCCTATTACACATGTAGTTACAAAGTCAAATAGACAAAAAGACGACTACCGAAAATCAATAACGATATCTTTTATTTGCAAGTAAACTTGGTTGCAACAATTCATTCGCCTCGAGTTGTAATTAATAAACAGATGCAACTCACCTATAAGGCGGCGTCAAATGTATAAACCGAACCGTGACGGCCGTTTTCACATGGCTACGTTTCTATCACAAAGTCTGGTGGGCCCCATTCCTCAACCCGCTTCGGGCGGTAGCTACAAAAATTTAAAAAGTTATTATGCCACAGTGAGTCGCCATCCTAAGTACAAGTCGCCACTCAGTTCGCTCTGCGCCAGCAACAACACGAATCTAGTACTTATCTTCAGGGCGTCCAATGGCCACCGCAACCGCCACCGCCACAGCAAGCGCGCTGCAACTTCACAATCCCTTCGCGACATCGCTTATTTGTAACTACATGTGTTCACTCTCTCCTATTTTCCATCCATTTACTCGGGCACGGGCACGCACGCACTCGCACGGACGCCCCACGTTCACACAACATACACAACACTTCATAAACAACGGATATGCACAGACAGCTTTCAAATGAATTACAAATAACATTTACGCACAGCGACATTACATTACTTAAGTATTAAAATTAAACTTTTTGTTAATAGTTCACTATTAATTACAATAAAATGCTAGGGTAGTGTTCAAAACATTTTAAAATCGACGACGATGGCACCCTTGTCGTCAGTTTTAAAAATACTTTTATTTTCTTAGATATCACATAGCCGTCAACCTGTTGTCCGAATATTTAAAACGTAAATAAGAGAAATTTAGTGCTAGGTTCTAGGCACTTTTCATTAATTAACTAAAAATAAAATTGACTGGATAAAATATTTGATTTTCATGAGATAGCAATAATAGTAATAATATTACATTACATTAACAACAGGTTTTGAGCTGTATGTTATTATGCCATAATTAAAAAAGCTCGGGAACCTAGTTGTCGATAATGTGAAACCCATTATCATCCAAGAAATTACATTAAGGATATTTCGTTTCATTTCCGTACATCGTCCCCCCGAGTACACCCTTCATTTCCAACCCCCGTTTTTTCCTAATTATAGAAGGGTGCAAAATCCTTCACTTCCTAACTCCCCACACACAAAGTTGGTCACTGGCCTACATACCGCCAACGAAATGACTATTTCCTGTTTTGTCAAAGTGACACAATCGTTCAATAGTAAAATTATGCTATGCTACTATTGTAACTTGTCTATCCCTGTGACATACCAATCATGACTAAGGACTAGATACCCTTGAGTAGGCTAGATGACTATCGGGAATCTTATCTGAATTGACGACGGCGACCGTTCTTATTTTACGTTATTGCATCAGTCAACTAAGTGCTATAAACCCAATAGGGGTTGTGACAGCACTGAGAAAAGTTATGGACCATTTGTTATGAAATTTTTGCATGCACTATGACATTTTGTAGACTGACAAAGTTTAAAGATAGATATATTAGATAGAGAGAAAGAGACCTCGCCATTGAGCAATCTCTCGGACTGAAAAGGTCACAAATAATGAAACCTTCGTAGGTTTGACTTTTCATACTTCCTATGCCCTATGTAGGTTAGGTTTTACATGACACGAGCTAACCAGATCTAACCGCGATAGTACAGCCTTTCTTTCCGGTAGACACTTGGTTTCTGGCATCCCCACACGTGCCTGATAGTTTTAAGGAAAGCATTTAATAAGGTATATTATCGTGGCCATCAAACTTGAAATATTTGAGGCACCAACATCATATTCACATCATTCATATTATATAAATCTAGAGACTCAATACGATAAGGTACATAGCAAAATACTTATTTTAAGTATTAAAAACCCTCAAAATTTTAAAAATATTTTCTATTTCGTTGTCGATTTTTTTTTTCGAAATATACGATACTGCCGGAGGAAACACTCACCTGCACGCTATAGAAGGGTCCTACAATGTGCACGGTGGTCTCGTGATCGGGTTGGGCGCCGGCCGGCGGAGGCTGCTCGGGAAGCTTGATGAGCGATCCAGTTACGCGCTGCAGTTCGCGCACGTTCTGCCCGCCCTTGCCGATAATGCGGCCCACTTGCGACGACGCCACCACGATCTCGATCGTCAGCCGCACGTCGTCCGAGCCGGACATGAAGCCCTCCTCGCGCATCTTCTCGAAGATAAGGTATTGCGCCTGCAACGTTCAATATTACATCTACACTCACTCGTTCTCGTTAAGATATACAACCCGCTCTGATAACCCACATAACAGAACCGCACCTTCCACTGAGCCTCAGGGCTTCCGACTATGGTCACCTTGCGCTCCTGCTGCGCGCCGCCCGCCGCCTCTCCCTGCTTGTCCTGTTCCAGTGGCGCAATCTTCACGGACGCGTTACTGAAGCGGATGATGTTACGAATATGCGACCCCTTAGTGCCAATGATGGCGCCCACAGCGTTATTCGGGATATACAGATACGTGGTCTCCTGCGAACCGACACCCGTTTCAGTCTAAAACGCACAAAATTAATTTGTCAAAATATGTCAACTACTTCTTTTTAAAAAAAATAAAAAAAGCAATCAAAGCAGTAAAAAAATATACCATCCACAACACAATAAGAAAGTAGTGTATAATAAACCTATAAACTAATATTGATCGTCTTGGTGTGGGTGTGGCTGTAGCCGTGGCAGTAGTGATAAAAAAGTAGTTATAGACGAGGAGAATATTGACGAATATTCAGAAGATGATGAAATGTACGACGGAAGAGGTTTCATGAAGCGATCCAAACGACGCATCGGTGAATCGAAAGCTAATAAAATATTAGAATTTTATTTAAAAAATAAAGAAAAATTCTCATGTTCATTACAAAAGAAATTATCACTATGGGAAATATTAGCGAAGCAATTAGGTATAACAGCGGTACAATGTGCACACAGATTTAGAAATTTAAAACAGATTTACACAAGATATATACAAAGGGAAATAAATAAACCGGACATGCCCGTACTGTGGCCGTACTACCCAAACGTGTTCCGTCAACACAGCATTTTAAAGTTATATGAAATCGCAGTTTCTCGACCGGTTCTTTTTGTATCATA
>JAODUI010000025.1:8849790-8881225 GCA_027563995.1 Papilio gigon
CTTTCGTGAGACATTTCACTATATAACTTATAAAACGGCTTAACTCACGTGCAACTCGGTGTCAGTACCGACTAGTTGGGTAAACATTGGAAAATTAATGATACATATTTTTATTTGTGTTTAATGATATTCTGTGTCCTGCAGTAAGCAAACAAGGACTACTGATGATGATGATGATGATGATGATGATGATGATGGTGGTATTCTATTTAATATGTATGCTTTTCACTATACCAGCCATCAACCAGCTTATTACTATCGTGCGTGAATGTACCGATGCGCAAAGACGCCAACACCACTTTCTTCCAGCGTTCTTTTTACGTGGCGAGACTTAGATTTAATCTCAATACCGATGACTCAACGCATCCCGATGATGTTTGGCACAGAGTTACATGCATGCAGAATACATGGGTCAACTAATGAAGTAGAATTGCGCACGGACAAAGTCACGCTCAGCAGCTAGTTTCATATAAATTGTTAAGCGCTTAACTGTATTGTAAGGCAAAACAAAACTTTCATTAGAATTTAATTGTAACTCAAGTACCACGTTCAACACATTTAGTTAGAGTACGGCCGTGAAAATGACATTTGCATAACTAGTTTTTATTATAATCAGATAGTGTATTAATGCGTTAAACAGATTAAAAATGTCTAGATACAAATCTAGACATTTTTCGATAGGATATGCAAGGTAACGGTTAACTATGGTGGTAGTTGTGTTGTCAAAACAAAGAAATATTGCTTATGGATTGCGAAATATTTGCATTAGCGAGAAAAGGGTTTATTGACCCTGACACTCGATAAATATGCAAGGCACCAATAGTTTTGTGTAAAGACCAGCCAAATGCATGACGATTTTTATCAAAAGACAGGGACTAGCCATATGTCTAGTACATCGCTTTCCGATGCTAAGAAACTTGTCAATATTCAGCAATTATAATAGCACGCGTCCCATGGTTTATCCGAGCCGACAGACGATAAGTGGAAACGAGCTCTTCACAATTATTATTAGGGAAACCGAAAAACCGTGAGTTTTTTATTGTTGTGAAATAATATCGGAATTTCTTCGCTTAGAAACATCCGCCGCCTATTTGTGAGGTTTATTGTTACGTACAAGAGAGACACACACCTGTGTAAGCGTATTTGTTACTCAAAACGTCGCGCCGTGTCAATTGGTTCGTCTAAAATCGTCAGGTAATAAGCAGTTGTGAGATAGGTTGTGGGCGAAGGGCAAAAGCGTTTTTAAAAAGCTCCAACAGGTGTTCACGCCCTGATTACATAAACAAAAGTCTTGTACTCTACTTATCGCTAAATATTGAGGAAGTTAAAGCAATGGCTTCCTTAATGGTCCTAAATATGATGCGCGTGTGAAGGGCTCGTAGGCTATGGCTACAGGACTCCTCCTCCCTCAAGTGTGTGGCGAACCGACGGACGGATTGCTGTTGAACGTCTTCTATTTGCTGTGGGTTGTCTGGATCCTCCTGATTTATTGTTCGCCTCGATCTAGTTTTCCACCAATGTTTATAGTACGCTGTTCCTGCTAATACTATTACGAGTACAATGTATAGTATTATGGATGGCCCAACTAACTCCGTGTTGTCGGGATGATTTCGAGTAATTCAGGTATCTCCTGAAATATTTGCGTTCTTTGTAAGATGTCCTTAACGTTATCCAGCTCTGTCTTCTAGGTATTTTTTTACTAGTAGGATTAGTGTTTTCAAACTTTTGCTATAATAGGTGTTTGCGGATGACTTCTTTACCTGATATGTCTTACCAGGGCGCATGGGGATTTCCCAAGATAATAATGGATTTTTCGGGATAAGGATTGTATTATTTTCGTTGGGGATAGAATATAGGTATAGGAGGTTGTAAGGGTGTTTGGATACTAGTGAAACCTCCAGCATTAAGTTTAGGGACCCATTGGTGCTATATGCTTTTACCGAAATAGCTTTTTCCCAAAGATGTATTGTTTGTATATTCGGGTTAAAAACTAAGATGATTTATTTCTTTTTGAATTAAGTTCTTCAATTAAGTATTTAGAAAACGTTACTGCCTTTTCTAAAGTAGCTTACATATCACAGACTGTTACAGTGATCTTCCCATTTCGTTTAGAATATTTAATGTATATTATTTTGCAATGATAATTTACTAATTGATATTTCTTGTTTCCATTCCACAGGATTTCGCGTTTACGTGTTTTCCTATAATTTCCGCGATTTGTTCTGGATGAATGCGAACTATCGTATATGGACCTAGGCATTACTTCTTGCCGTTTTTGCACTTTCTTATAAACTTTGAATGTTGTCGGTTCTTGTATTTTTATTAGCTCTTAATGTTTAATTGCTTTTTGTTTATCATTTTTGTACGTGTTTCATTATTTATCTATGTTTTGTAACATACTCTTGATAGAATTCTCTAGGGCAATATAGCTCCAGGGGGTTTCTACTTCGTTACTTCGTATAATAATTCAAATGGAGTAAATCCTGTCGCTGAGTGTAATGAATTATTGTACGCTATTAATGGGTATTTCATTAAATTAATCGATTTATTTTTATCCGTTATCCTTAGTATTCTAATGAGCTCTGCTAGAGTGGAATGCAATATTTCAATTGGTGAGTTTGAATTTGGGTTGTATGGGGTTGTAAAATTAATGTTTATATTACGTATTGCACATATTTCCGTGATTACTTCATGGTCAAATTTTATCTGTTATTTGGTTTTGGACTCGCCTATTACTGAAAATATACTCAGTAAAGCCTCTGCTATATGTATGCTCGTGGTCGCTGTCAGTAGGTATAGCATGGGGATATTTATCAATTACTGTGCGCAATGTAGTTCCTCCACCGCCAAGTTCATAAATATATGTTCCATTGGTTTGTGCGATGTGTCCGTGAGGGATAAGGGTAAGTTGACTTCTCTCATGTTTACTCTGAAGACATTAACTGCATTTGTTTGTATTTTTGTTAACATATTTGGCCAATGATAGTTTCGGTGATATGTTTATACGTTTTCTGAATAATGCCTCTGTGAATGGTTTATCCTTCATAGCTTGAGTTGTTCATTAGGATTTTCTATTAAGGTTACTCTGTTTAAACTCTTTATTAGTTTCTTCGTGATGGAAATAACAAAAAGTTATATCCGCAATAGTGAGCTCTTTTAGAAATTTTATAATTTGATTTTTAGTATCGTTCTATGGATTCCGTCTTTAATTAATGTTTTTCCATTTGATCTATCATAAATGCTGTAAATGTTAGCCGACGTTTGCATTATATGGAAATGTTTTAGTTGCTTATCTATAGCATCTTTCATCTCCGGTATCTTATTGGTTGCACTTGATTCATCCACAGAGATCTGCGGTTGACTTTCCGTACTGGTCGTGTTCCGTTAGTCCTAGTAAGTTGTTCTTCGTTCATATAGTCAGTGCGTTTTTTTGATTCTCCCTATTTCTAATTAAACGTACTAAAAACGGGAAGTCCCCGTTAACTATTGGTTGTCTAAACCTTCTATATAGAATGCTAGGGTGCGTTTGTTCTCATTGTATGGAGGGAATAATATCGAAAAGAGTCTCAGAGTCGATCTCTTAAATAATTGGTTTTTCATCGGTTACTTTTTCCATTACATTTAACCATTTTCCCTAACAAAATAAGAGGAAGCACCAACAAGTCACTTAAACTCCACACAAGATATACACAAATACAAATACTCTGTAGGAGTGATGAAGGAAACTCGGGAATGAGAAATTTTATACTTACCCCACGAGCATTGCCGATTACAGGCTGATGTTACTTTAGGCAACCGAGTAAAATTTGCAGAATTATGCATTATCATTTACCCGAACTGACTTTAAACGCGAGGTACCGACTGTGCCAGAGAGGTTGTGGGCGAATGCAAAACCCTTTTTAAAGCTCAAACGGGTGTTCGTTCACGTTCCGATGCGTAGTGTAAGACTGATTTTTATTGTATTAAAACATACTACTCTACTTATGTTAGCTATGACAGGACCTGGTCTCCTCTATTTATAAACATTTTAGCCGTTTGTTTTTTCGGTGTCAAGCCTAGTTTGAAATCTAATTGGAGTCTTTTTGAATTTTCGTATCCCAAACGTCTGAGTTTTGTGCTCCTGCTGAAATATCTATGGATAATAAATGTCTTATGAGCTATCACCTTAAAAGATGCAAGGCACTATTTGGTCGGCCATTCTAAGGATCTGTAATATACTCCGATTTATGAAACAAATATACTGTCGCCCACCCGGCACTCCCTACATCCGTGGAATTAAGGGAAAAAAAAGTAGTCTGCGTTATGCCAGACTGTACTCTATTTGCACCAAAATCATCCGGCTCCATCCAGTCGTTTTGTAGTTGTTGCTTAATCAAAAACATGATGTCTCCCAAATGGTCATACGAATTACGAAACCACTTTAGGGAGGATCTGAACAAACTTCAGTACTTTTGAAGCAATCTTTAATTATTGTATATTGCATTTTGGTGACCGATTCACATGAGCTTTTGACATTTAACCACTTCAATGTGTGAGTCGTACCGATCTAAAACAGTACACACAAGTCTACAATCTAGAATGTGGTCATAGATAGGTATCTGCCACTGTGGCCTTTTCTTCGCCACTCTTTTGGGCTCAGTATTAGTTACTTATATAGGTTATAAATCTATTTTTTACTAGGTCTGCAATGTTGTTTGCTGTACATTATTTTTCTATTAGTTTTACTGAATGTAATTATTTCGAGTAAATTGCAAACATTTTCTTTAAAATCAGAAGTGCACAAGCACTTCGTGAAGTATATTTGTCAGTAGACCCGTGCGGCGGGGCTCCCCGCGCCCCTACTTTAAACCACGTTGCGCGTTTGTCCGGGGACGGTTCATGTCGTACTTCACGTTTTTAGGTCGTGATACGAAGTTATTGAATACTATTTTACAACCTACATTTTAATTTTCGTAAAATACTTATTTAAGTTAATAATTTTGAGAGTTGTTCGTGAAGTATATTTGTTAGTAGATCCGTACGGCGGGACTTCTAACGCCCCTACCTTTACCATGAGGTTTGAGTTGGGGGGACTTTATCCTAGATTGAATTTATCGGCGTTCATTGTAAAATTAATTTTTTCATTGTTCCTATCCTAACGATTCAATATTTTAACACGCTTTACGGCTGGTTTCTGTTCACGATATAATCCCAAATGCAAAAGCACTTCGTGAAGTATATTCGTTAGTAGAGCCGTGCGGCGGCTCCCCGCGCCCTTGCCTTTTCCACGGTACTCGTCCGGGACCTGCGGGGGGCGTTCGCCCGACACCGCCTACTTCGTCTCCCGTTCAGGCTCTGCTCGGGTCGAATCCCGCTATAACATTCCCTCCCCCCCAGCTCTCCCAGCCAGCCACCTTAATTGTCATTCAAAATCCTACGACCGAAGGCCTGATTTCGTAGCAAACACAACACTAGCCATTTGTCAACAGATTGACGCCGGTGTACGCTATCTACTTAGTTGACATTGACACACGTACTAAAATATGACTATACCATACGCTGGGTTTGCGAAGTCGTAATGCCTTGTCACCCAAAAGAAGGCTTTTGTCGGGCCACAAACTTTATGAAATCGGCATTGCCGCGACAAATATAAACACTCGTGGTGCGCGATTGAGATCGTTACGAGTTCGCGAGGCTACTGCCGACTGGTCGATCGCGATATGAATAACGCGCCAAAATCAGCGCGTACGTTCCGTTCCAGCGCAGGGAGTGAGGTGAGGCGGTGAACGGCGAGCGAGCGAGTACAACGCGCGCCTGCGGCCGCGGCGTCACCACTGACTCACCGGATCACCGCGGGACCGCGGCGCTCGCCACCGCCGCCGCCACCGCGCCGCCCCCAATGCTTCAACACTTCCACCACGTATTTAACAAACTTTTAATACAAAAGATGATCGAAAAATTAAAGTTGGTTCAGATAGACATAACTGACGTGGAAAGAAATTAAGGCTTGTTTTAAAGAAATAGCTGAGCATGGCACAGCACGAAAATGAAGATTTGTGTAGAGCAATGTGGCTAACGCAGATGCGAGGTATTGACGAATTTAAATTTAAATTAATTTAAATTTATAAATCACCGTACAAATGTTTGTACGGTGATTTATAAATTATTTAATCACTAATTATAGAAATTAGAGAAATATATTTAAAAATACATATAAATGTTCATTTCAAAGCTATTATCAGACTCGAAGACAGGGTCGAAAATTTTCAAAATGATTTTTTGTATGTAAATATACAATGAACCAATGAATTTCATTTCGAAAATATGTAAAATTTGGTAAAGCCGTAGAGTGGGGACGGGCTGCAGACCGTGGATTATTGGATTAGTTGGACTAAAAGCCACAGAACATGCTAATTACTGTAGCGAAGGCAACACCTACGCCCCCCCTGGCGATTATTCTAGTGTTGATTTTCTGGGTCCTTAGTGTATAATATAAACAATTTCGCAAATTACAAAATGTTTTAAAAAAATTAAATTACCTTTTCGAGTTTAAACAACGGCTTGTCCTCTAATTAAATTCAGCTCTATTATTTTTTTTATAACGTATAACCGGTGGTTTGCGAATTTGCATAGACGTAACTACATAGACGAGCACAAATAGATGGTAAGGTAACGCGGATTTTTAGGATTTAACTCAACCGTGACATAACATAAGGGGTCCTTCAATAAAGGGTCGCGCGCGCATTTAGCGTAGCCGATCAGAACAGTAAAAAACAATCGTTCGATAAGTTACTGTGCAGCACCACAAGTCGAGCTGTGTGCAACAAAAGTTGTACCTTTTAATAATCTGACAAGTTGGAGAATAATCAAATAATAAATAGAAGAATAAATTTAAGTTGCATGTGCACAACATTGACGATTTTCACAAGCGGAAGTGCATATTCACGATTTTTTGGGACACAATCCTCTAGTTACGGCGTTTTTAATTATACATATCTGCGGTAAGCAATGCATTGTTAAATTTTGGTTTTCTTAATTTTTTCTTAGTTCCAATTCACGATAATACCTTACCTATTAAGGCCACAAGTGCCAATTTTATTTAGAATACATTAGTATGTTTACTTTTAAGAAATGTTACATAAATTGTGTATTTATAACTGTATAAACTTTATACATGCTCGTGTACGCGTAAGAAGCGACGACACGATTAGATGTGATCATTATGCTACCTACATCATCATCATCGTCCCGCCAAATTTCGTGCTGCATTGTCGCGATGTAAACTCAGTCGTTCAAGCTACGATACGAAGTCTTTGTACAGCTTGCAACCGATAAGTCGTGTTGAAAAACACCTTCATCAAACCAGTTAATTCCAGTCCAGCGTTAATGGGTTACTATAGAGTAATAATGTAAAGCAGGCATTAGGAACGTTAGATCGCCCATATAGCGTAGTCACATTGCAAACCGTCGGCTACACCCCTCCGATTTGTGAATTAATTGGCGATCGGGTTTGAAGCGGGATAAAGAGCATTTTTTTATTAAAACGATATTATTATTCACTAGCAAAAGGGGTTAAATGAGCCATTATTATGTGAGCAAAAACTTATTCCAAAAGCGCGGCGAAACCGGAGGAATTCCCGGGCTCTTTGTAAGGAGACTTTGGAAGTATTTAGAGGTGACCCCGCCTCAGTTGCGCGCGCTTCGATGCCCCTTGCATGCCTCTTCGGACCGTTACAAGATGAAGTCCTGTACATAACAATATCATTAGAATCGCACTAAAATGCAGTGTTTATATAGCCATAGATATAAACATTTATATACCTAAACCTGCTCACAAAGGAAAGGTGAAAAAAGCTTTCGGTGGCCATCACAGTACCAAATAAATAACACAATGTTTTTGTAAAGTTATAAACCAAAAATTTCGGTGTTATTAGGTATCTCTGTAAAAACTTACGTTAGTTGCATTGTAGGCACGTTACACGTGGCAGAGCAATACACAAACATTGATTTAAAATGTCGTAATAAGTACATCTCACGAATATGAATCTAGAAAACATAATTGATAAATTCTAACGACTTTAGCTTGTGGAAATCGATGATTAATAGTATTTCGGTGACCCTTGAATACTTGTCTCAGATATAACGTAAAAATTTTACTGCACATATAATATATATTTTTTTAATTTTGTGACTTCTAATTAATTTTAATTTCACGAAAAAAATTAATTGTCAGATTATTGAACTGTAGGTCTTTTCTCCCCGAGTATTTTTTTTTTGCTTAGTATTCCGATCGGTTTAGGGTTTCATGTGTGGGAGAAGTACCCCATTGGGTGCAAGCTTCCCCCATACACTATACTGTCAAACTAAGTCCCAAAATCCCGCTACCCTACTATTTGGCGTAATCTCCGAGACGGTCAAAGAATTCGACGGGACTATTACTTGAAGGTAGTTGATTTATGCGGGAGCATTATTCCAACGTTTTTTCATCCCACGACAAGGAAATCGCGAGCAACGGCTACTCTATACAATTACTACATCTTACTCTTTATATAGTATCGAAAAAAATCACATTTTTGGAACGTCATTTATTATTACGTTACTTTCAATAAAAATAATCTTGAAATTATTTGTGTTATGTATGTGTATATTGTGCTAGGTTGCATTTAGTGCGAATAATTATTAAAATGGGTGAACTGATGTTATTTTAATGAAGAGTTGCTCAACGACTTATAATTAATGGTAATAGACAATGCTGGACACTCTGCCGAAGCGAGCATAGTGTATGTAGGTCTCAATGCAAGTCTGCCAAATATCTTACAATCCGCCGCTGGATGCCAAACTTGCCCTCATCAATTGTCTAGTGTAAACAGAGGAAAGTTTCGCTATTGCCGTGGCGTGGCGTCGCGCAGCCCCCGGCCGGCTAATGGCGCGCCGGCCACACCCTCCGCGGCGGCTGCACATGCACCGCGTGCAACCCCCCTCCCTTGGCATATTTCACGCCTAGGACAACTATATGTATTTATTGATTAGGAAAAGCGCCAATATACTCTTTTGATTTATTTTTAATCATTTAGATCCGGAAACAAACCCTATGATGTTGTTTTAAAATTTATTAACATTTATTCAAAATTAGCCTACCTACTATCAAATTTCTCCTCGTACTATCCGATGTCACCGAACAATTTCCTATGGGTTTAAAGATTTTATTGCATTTGTGTTCAGTATAAATAAATAAAAATAAACGTCACTGTAAATTTCGAACTACCAAGAATCCTAGGATCTACCGGTATTGCGAGCGCAACTTGTTACGAATTAAGGCCGCTACACATGATTACGCGTGATGATGATACATCAACGGTCGAACGCTCAAAATAAAATAAAAATAAAAACTAAACTCTTCCCACTATGCCTGAACTAAGATAATCTTACGATTTATCGAAATACATGCTTCTTTAATCTATTTTTCTCAAATTTGTAATCAACAACTGAAACTAAATATATTACTCTTGTAAAAAATATTTGAGTAATATATTTAAACTTTGCGAACCGTTTAAATTTAGAACACAACATCCGTCCCCTCACCTAAGAGCAAGTTAAGACCGTGGAATGTGACTAGTGACCTTCGAGTGTCCCGGGAGCATCCCACAGGCATTGTTTAGCCGGCCGGGGCTCGCGCCGAGGCCGCGCGGATCCCACGAGTGTGTCCTTTGCCGAGGGATATAATCATTGCTCCCTTTGTGCTTAAACTTAGCGCGCATCAAACACAATACAGATAATAAAAATAAACTTCACATTATCGAGTGACAATCTTTAGGGTCGGCGAAGATTAGCGTGAGAGTACCAAGTAAGAGAGTAAATAAGTATAATCGTTTCATTATTTTACTCTGAACCTTTTGAAGGTCAGCACATCCATCTATGTTGTGCGGGCCAGGCCGCAAAGTAGTAATAAATAAGAATTTTATTTTGGCTTACGTGATATGTCGATAACGTGTAATATCTGATCTGAAATAATGTAAAAACTTAATACTTAAGTTACTTCGTCAAACATTATAAGCGAGATACTAAATTTTCGAATGTCATTTCACAATAATGGGTACATAATCATACCGTAGTGGGGTTGTGGAGCTCCGTCAAAGAGCTATGTAAAGACAAAGTACATAACAATTAATTGCGTCTGCAGAGAGCTTGGAGCCCCACTTAACATCTATTAAAGTCGCCACAACTTCTCGGCGAAGCGACGCGCGCACAATTAGCATTGTTGGCGTCGTCTTTAAAATACACACATATAATACATAACGGCCAAGTCAACAATTTTAGACAGTTTCTTAGTGACATTGTCAGCAAGTGACGTGATTTCTATACACCATTCCTACTGAACACGAATAGGTACAACTCTGTTAAGGAGGGCGGGCATACTCTTCGCCGCGTCAATTATCATTTTTATTGTGCACATAGCGGCCGGGGCCGTGCGGCCGCGCAGCGTGCTGTCTTCGTTGTTATACAGCACAGCGCCTAACATCCGTCGCGTCGGGGCCAGGTGAGATGCCATCATTCTGGGAGCGTCTTTGTTATGCGACATCTTTCAACGATATTCAGTTTATGTAAATCGCGCGGTGTATGCATGCAGTAGCGCTTGTTTGATGCAAAGTGATGTCATGTCATGTCAGGTCAGGTCAGGTCAGGAGCCGAGCCGCATCCTGTCGTGCGGCCAACCATACCCCGCTGCTAATTAGCAACATTGCACTCTAACTTTCTTCACCGGCTCTAAACGTATGATGACTAAAGCCATCAATTAAGAACACCTGAGGTGACTTGGGAATTATTTTTCTATTTTTTTTTAATTGTTTTCAATTAAAAAAATAAATTAATTAATAATTAGCACAAAGAGTATGTATGTGTAAGTATGTCGCGTGTGGTCTGGCTTGTGAGGTATCGTAGTTTTAAAACCTGTCCTCTTTACAGCTTTCCCTAATTTAGAAGGTTAAAATCCTTCTCAGTGTCCCTTGAAGGAAGTTAGCGCATCTGCCACTCGTTACTTGTTGCGAGATGCGTAAGGGCAGCAGCGGTTCACTGTTTCGCCAGTTCACAAGACACATTCAAATATGATACATAGTATTGGACTATTCTCCATTAAGTGCTGGACAAACAAACAGAGACAGAAACGGAACGTAAAAAAGTTTTACTTATTAAGCGATAAGATTTTCATATTAAATACAATCAGTTTAATTGAAGCGCCAATAGCCTAATGGTTTTGGGTACCGACCAGCGATCTAGGTAGCTGTCGTGGGTTCGAATCCCGCCATTCGTCGTGGACCATATTCTAACAAGCCCAAGCTTACCGGGAATGGTCAAAAAGAATATTGGTAAATAAAAATCTATCTTAAAAAAAAAACAAAATAAATTGATACATATAGATAAAGTAAGGAAATTTAAAAACCGATGCCTCAATTACTTTCCTCAATGAAATTGAAGCAGCGGTTATCATTTTTTAAGCGTTCACTTCGTACCGATCTCTATTGAAATATGTTGAACGTCTTTTGGCCCTAGCAAAAAGTGTAATAAAAGCAACTGCAATCGGCAACGGGTCACTGAACATTTTAAATGGCATGGGCAGAATCCACGCAAATCAATTCGGGCGCGGGCAGAGTTGTCAAGGGAAAGGGGAGGGGGGTTTTCGGGAGCAGCGGTGCACGATGAAAGTGCGCGTGCGCATCGCGTGCCCCGTGCTTGATCGACCGGCTTCTCACAATCGCAACTGCAGCTTACATTGTCTGTGAGTATGTGTGTATTCCCTTCATTTACGTATCGAAAGTATACATTAAATTTTATTTATGATTAAAAAATCACAGTTTCACCGGCGCGATTAATACCACCCATATACCGCGGCTTTCAAGAAATTTTGATCTAATCTACTCCATACAAAATCTAATCATTCGAAGGTACAATAATCGGGTTATGTGTTTGGTAACTTAATTTCGTTTCATTTATTAAAACAAATCCTACATATGAATGAGAGCCACCTTGAAAGATGAATACGAGAGATAAAAAATAATGTATTAGTTACAGTGAGGTACTATTCTATTGATTAATAATAAAATAGGAATATGTAAGTACATAGTTGGTATCGATAGAAGCGAAAGGCGGGATAGTCCCAGAGCGATATGGCAGTTGTTGCTAATTGCTATCGAGGGGATTCTTGTCACCGTGGCACCGGCACAAGCCGGCAATGCACAGGGCGGGATATACCCAAGCCAACAACAATATCAATTTTGTTCTTGCAAAATGGAGCGCACGTGCCCGTTCTCACAGACATGGGCGGCTAGCCGGTTTATTTCCAGCTGCTACTTTAATAAACAACTAACTTGTGAAACGGGATATCAAGCAGTAGTAGATACCACAATTAATGACTTTCGAGAACTAAGTAATAATTGCAATCTGAATGTACTTTTGGCCTATATGTTGCCTTTCGTTAGGATCGGGTGGATTTAAGCAGTTTTCAATATTTTGGGATAAAGCCTTCGAAAGTTAGAAATCGCTGCGGCGAGATATCACTTTACGCCGTTTTTCTGTTATGATGGTATTATTGCACAGAGCCACTCATGCACGCAGCGGCTGTGACCCCGCTCCGGCCTCAAATCACTATTAAATATATTCTCGATTTTCTTTTCCTTCATTGTCGTTTGTCGGATGTGAATCCCGACATACGTTGCCGTCTTCACCGCACGCGAGGAAAAATTAGCTTACGTTACTATTTCTACGAATAGGAAGTAATGTCGCGAGGGAGGCAGCAGAACGGAGATTGCCGCGGGAAAGGCGTGCGCGGGGAGCGGGGAGTGGGGACAACGTCAAATCATATTTGTTATTTTCGATATATTGTCAGTTAAACATTTGAAAGCATAACAAGCGAAGAAGTGAAAGTAAATAAATCTTGAAGCTATTTACTATCACAATTGGAAAAGTACTTATTAGTCGAAACCGACCCTTTAGCTGACCTGACCTGAGTACGTTATGCTCATAACGTGTTAATGAGATCTCGGAGTGACTGAATGACTGCTTTAGAAATAGTACTGTAAGAAGTAAGGTAACCAAGCCACCCTATCGAGCATTCCTACCTCGCATAAAACCCTTTATAATGGGCCGCGTGTTAAGAGCAGCCAATCAGAATACTAAGTAGAATATAATTGATCGTTAAAAATACTCAAGAGCGTCAGATTGAAACGGGGCGAGTTAATGACATGCAGATAAGTCATAACATTTCAAATTCAACTGCTTCAACTGCGCTCAACAATGTCGAGTTGACTTTTTTTCTTTGCAACTTGATTCGAATAATACACACCGCAGTTCCCCTTTACTCCACGATACGCAAATCAGCGCAACCCGAGCAATTACGACTATTAAATGTAATGAATAAGTGTGTATTGACGTCGATATACCTCGAGTCAATGTGTCAATGTTTATACACAGCGGGACGGCGGCAGTTCCTCTGCAGTTTGCATAACCAACGAGCTGGTGCGTTTTAAACAATGTTTATTACAAAATTAACCGTAATCCAGCTAATGAATTAAGCCCTACTCTTCTGCAATGCAGTCAAGGGAACATGATTTAAATGGTTAATTCAAAATAATAACTAACATAGATATCGTGAATCGTACTTAAAGCAAAGCATTCGCTCATAACTATTTGTTACAAAATTAACAGTTCATTTAAGGTGGGATAATAAAGGCGGGGTCAATGGGTCAAACGACCAGAGGAAACTCCAAACGTATATAGCATGTCTATTGTACGGCGGCTGGCCGCGGGCCAGACAGGCGTCTGCACAGGTGCAAAAGCGCGCGCAGGGATAGTCTCCCCCTCCTTGCCACACTTGTCCCGTCGAATACTAAATTTGTATTGTATACAACTTCTAGTACGATATAGTACGGAGCCGTCGTCAACTTTCGATGGCTATGTAAACGGCTGCGCGGTGAGAAGCGACGCAAGGGCGCTTGGCGCAGAATGCAACAGGTCATCCCCCTGTGTTCCTCGACACCACTCTCCGACCGTTTATTCGGGTAGAAACGAAAATACCTACAGGATTTTGTTCACCGTACACGTTCGTTTACACTACATTTTGCTATCCCCGAACAAAATATAATAAATTGAAACGATTATACGATTTGTTTTTTCTTTTTCAATTCGAACAATAAGCTTTTCCGCTCGTCACAGTATTCGCCACTGAACGCTGCGTATGTGGAGGAGCCGTTACTACCGTTTGTTACGTAGCAATGTCCTGTTTATATAATAACGACCGTCACCTTCTCTGCTCGTGGCAGTTCCACATGACGTCGACATCTTGCTCAGATGCTGATCGGTATACGAAGATAAAGATTCGAACGGAGACACGCATATTGCATTGTCTAGGCCTAAGGTGCGGTTCTCGATTGCGTTTGTTTATTGATTTGCTTTTCTGAGCGCGCACTAAATAAATACTCCAGTACAATAACTCAAGAATAATAAAATACGGCAAAATGGTTTGTCCCTGAACAATTGTGCACAATTTAAATATTTTTCCATACTGTTTTCTGACCTTCCCTTAATATATTTGTATTTGTCAACACTTGATAACACCGTATACTATAAAAATGCCATAAATTGTAAGTCTTGTAAAGCACAAACAAAGTGAGAGCGTCTTTTCGAGTTATGGCGGCGATACGAAAAACGAAAAATTTCTTTTTGCGTACCATTTTACTTTTCACACATTATTGAATGAGATGAATGCCTGTCACTTCTTTATTAAAATATATGTTTCTTTTTATGTTAGGTACGCGTTTATAGTTCCATGACTAAAGAAATTTGTATCTGTAATCATTTTAATTTTGTTTTTTCGGTAGTGATAATATTTGGAATGTGGCAAAAGTCGGCGGTCTACGAAACGTCATTTTAAAATAGTCTTAAAGTAGACTTTTTGATGTCGGTGCGTTTTGACAAGGCCGCTCGCGCGTCCCGAGAGAGCCGATTCAACGTTCATTCAAGTTCAAAAGAAATGTTTCGGAGGAATGCGCTCCCATTTGATAATAAATCTCACGTGTGAATCGACAACTCGCCTTTCATCAGGCCAATTGTTTTGATTACCTCATAGATAGCTTTTATAAGGCAGAATAAACATTCGCCAAGTATTGTTTCTCGCATAGTACTAGCCGGGCTCGAACAAAAATATGTTTTGCAAAGTGTCGGCAGCATTCGTCATCTACATCGCAAGGCCCTCCATTATTCTAATATTTTTGTAGTTTACTTGATGATATGATAATAGCATAATAAACAAATATTTTGCCATGAAACCTATTGAATTTTAGATTCTCAGACAAGGTTTTGTGTCATTGAATTATGTATATTACGTGACGAAGTGTTCATACCGCGGCAGACTATCAATTTCCTTTTATAGATTTTTGCCTTAAATCAGTTCAGAAAAATCTACACACTAACGAATAAAGTATATATAAGTGCAAGAATCCAACATAAAAGTTGTATAGTTGTCAACTGTTGTGTTATTGCAAATTGAAATGACAGTTCGCGGTCTCCATCACCTACCCCTCTGGCTTTTGATCGCGAGTTATGTTGATGTCATTGTTTTTAACTTTACAATGTTGATTTAATTTAATAATTGATGAAAACCTGGAATAATGCAATTTATGATAATTTGGGAGGCCTTGCGACCATCTACACCAAATATCAAGAGGATAGCTTTTCTAGGAGTAACATATTCCTTAAATGGTTACTGAATGAGAATTTACACAGCTGTTTACAAATGATTTCACTCAGAAGCGTAGAAAAAATTAGGAGAGAGTGATCATCTAGTGACTATATAAAATTATACTATAGATTGCCGTGGATTGCCACAGGTGGTCCGCTCAGACATTTTGATATTTGACCAAAAATATTTCTTATATGGACATGCAATCTGGATGTGCATTATCTTCGTTTATAGTTCGGAGGGATGCCACAAACATCAATTATATAACAAAGTTATGGACTTCTTAGAAAACCTATGTAAATAAATCTGACATTAACGTTTATATTTATTATAATGCTAAAGTTGTTGACTTGGGCAATGCAAAACATATGGGTTTTAGTACATACAACCTAGACCCTTGCTTCGCATCATGACTATACAGTAAGCTAGTTGCTATCGCAAAAAAGGTGGCGCCAGCAATCACCGTTCTTTCAAAATATGTGGTTTTTAACTTGTAAACCTTTTTAATTTACCATATTCGCGATTTTTGAATAAAAATGTATTCATCAATTCCGGTGTCGAAATTATAAACGGGTGTTCCGAAGAAAGACCGAATATAAGACTGGATGGATAAAGCCGTATTAATAGAGCGATTAGTAAAAAGTTTTTTTTGATGTTGAAGTTTTTTAAAAATCAATTTTTAGGTTCTGTCTGTTTCATTTACTGCGTTGTAATGCCTATGGATAGAAAGTATTAAAAGTACATTAATGGGCTTGAATAATGTAAGCAGTCTAGCGCTACTGGATTACTGTGCTGTAACATAGTTAACCGAACATTCTTTTTCATCTTAGTGAACAATATGATCTATCAAATATGCCGTTGGCTATATATTGGTCTTCGTTAACTTGTGACTAAACAAGCATTTGAGGGGGTAAGGACGGTGGATCTGTTCTGCCTGGTATCCCGGGACCCGACACAGATCAACTGTCACACCAAGTAATACAACCAACCAGCGTAAACAGGCCCCTAGACCACCGTACACTACTAGATACTTGCGAGACGTTTGCGTTTTGCGCCACATTTGTAACCCGTCGTAAGTATATTTGTAAGTCAACGTTGCAACGGTACTCGCGCCAAGTTGTACTACCTCTGCAATAAACAAAAGCTCCCGGCGACACACTACGGCGCGCCGCCCAGCAGGCGTACGTCATAAAAACTTTAGCGATACTAGTCATAACGTAAAAGTGCATGTTGGCTACTTACCCTTCATCGTAGATCGGCGACTGTTCGCCGGAAGTCCCCGGGGAGACGTCAATATCTATCGAAACTTGCATTATCGGTGCAACAAAATCAACCGAGCCTTGACGCCGATTCGAAATATTTGCAAGAGAGCAAGTCGCGCCCGAAAACGGTGCACACTCCGGCTCGATGTCGACGGCACTGGCTACGGCCGGCTCGGCTATGGTGATATGGTGCGGTGAGGAGCGGCGGGGCCGGCGGGAGCGCCGCTAGCTCGCCCCCCCCCCCTCCTGGCCCGATCCCGCGCCATCACCCGCACGTTTCCAAGCAACCAGCGCACGTGGCCCTCGCCGCGGCCCTCCCCCGTCTCCGTGCACCGCTTCAACCCCGCGCCCGCTATGTCCATCCAACAACTAAGCCATCGTTACCATGGAGAAAAGCAGTACCACAAAATAAAACTACTTACTATACATATACCTACTTAACAAATCGGCAAAAATAATTTTCAATATTTCCGACCCAATGATAGTCGAAAAAATTTTAAAGTTTGGCGTTTCACGAAAATACGGTGATAATTTTTTTTATATCGAAAGCGCTACTTTACCTTTAGATAATGTATATTCACAAATCTTCGCGGCTCGAGGTCATCCGCTGTGTAGTTTCCGCCCCGTGCATCCCTGTACGCCTCAATATAGTAATATTGTGTCCTGCGCAGAATTTGTAAATTGATTCGAGCCGCCAAGATATTTGATAACTTCTATACCTACTTCTGAAATGTGTCTTTCGAATATGTGCTATAAAAAATAATTTTACTTAATTTTATCCGATAAGTCACTTACGTTATACCGTCTGGAAGGAACTGTTATGAAAAAAAAAAAGCAACGTGTGGTTTCTGGACCTTCCCGTCGAACGCCATTCCCATTACTGGACTCGAATGTTCACTAGATTCAGTGGATGTTTACATTATTTCGGTTGCATGCCAGCGGTGATCACGACCGCAACTAACTTACTGTACTATAATATAAACCAGGCGTTAGGCCTCTGTCTGGATCACAGGTTACTAATAACAATGACCGAGCCGAGGCCAGAGTTACAAATAAGACTATTGAGACGGGGAGCGCGGTGCAAGGGGCTTGCGAGTGAGCGAGCGAATCTACCTGCGCCCGGCCGTGCGACCAGGTAGTAATGTAGCCAGGTATGCGTCAAAACAAGGAAAAGAAACATCTACAATAAAAATTCAACTTTGTAGACGGATTGTTATAATTCTAACAATGTACCGTGCCTTTGAAATAGACAATTGTAACGGTCGTTCACTACACTGAAAAAGATACTCGGCTTAGGCTTACACTTCTAACTTAACGGCGGTCCGTCTGAAGGCGGAGGAAAGACCCCGCATATCTTAGGGTGCCCCTGATTATACTTAATTATATATTTTTTGCATTAAACTTAGCTTACATAAGTCTAACGTTGTGATATAATTGTCTCGTCCAACACGACAATACGCGAGACTTTCATTTTATGGAATCAATTATAAGCACAAAGAATTTTTCAAGGGTTTCCAGAGTAGCGGGAGCCTAAGGCGAGGCCACGGCGAGCGACTGCTCGGCCACTTGTTGCCCCTCTACATGCGCCGCTCTTCCCACACCACTGATTCACAAATCCTCGCTGCCTCCCCCTCCCCGTTCCCGTTCCTATTGCCTACTACCTACAACTCCACTACTTATCAAATCCTCACAAATACAAACATTTTTATTGGATCAATTAGTGCCAGGCCAAAAATTTACTCTAAGTTTACTTTAAGTATTAATTCATGTTTTCTTGTGTATTTGTATGATATTTTATAATTCTTCATTTGATAATTCGTCAAGTTCATTGTAGTTAGTAGTCCTAAATTGGCGTGGTGCAAAGAGTTCGGGTTAGGTTATTATTGAAAAATTAAAAAGCTTGCGTTAGCTGTTATTCGGGAAACCGGCACACGGTCCACCCCCGCTCTATTCTTTACATCTATTTTTCACCTACTATTTACTCGGCTCCACAATCACCACAATAGTAAGACTGTTACGGGTTACTTTTTTTGATGATAAGTTTCACACAACATACTCATTCTAGTTACTTATTGAACGCACCCTGTATAATAAAGCTACAGTATGTTTAAATGCGTAATTATTTAGTCACAAAAGTAAAATTGTTAGGAAGTTGTGTTCATATGATTCAACATGCTGCAAATAATTTGACGCAGTGTGAAACAGGGTACACGCAACTTAAGCATTTGATAACAACAATGGACAAACTTGCAGTACCGTAGAGAATGAAGATCAGATGTGGTACGCAGTCGCGGTCCATGAACATCATACACCATATTATATTTTAATCTCGCACCGACTTGCGCAATCTCCGCGTGCAGGGTGAGGTACGCTCCCCGCCGCCCGGCGCTCGCCGCCGCCCGGGGCGGACTCGGCGATCTCCTATCAGCACTGATAGTGCCTCTACTTATTACCTACGGCCTAGGCTGAGCGGCAACGCCTCGAGCTACCTCATTCCCTTACAAATGCCAGAGCATAAACACATTTGTACATTTAAACTTCTCTATTTATTTACTGAATAAAACTAGCAAAAGCTATATATGGGGGATAGGATAAAAATCTTAAAAGTAGCCGAAATAATGGAAATACAATTCTTATTTAAAGAAAAATTATTTATTTTAAGAAATGTAAAAGCGTATTAAACGAATTATTAAAAATTAATACATGAATAGTAATCTATAAGTATAGTAACAGCTGCGGACGGCCACACTGACGCCCGAATGCTAGGACGCCTCCCCGACACGCCGACAATAGACATCTTTACTTCAGAGTTTTATACGAGCCAGCAATTAAAAAACGTTCAACAGAGATCCCTTCATAGAATTCAGTCTTCTGGTTGTTTAAGCGACACTTAAGGCATTGGTTAGAGTCTATGACGGTGGTCGTTAATCTTTTCTATCCAACGGCCAAATAGAACAATGTCTGCTATCACTGCGGGTTGCACATTTGTGGATTAAGTAGTTGACACAATCAATCTATTGAATTATCTTATGAGATGTTATAACGCTTTTCCCCTGTAGCTGTAAGTTGTTTTAGAACTATTTTACTTGGGAGCAACAGAAAATATTCTTTGCAAAGCTTTTTAAAAATGTTCGAGGTTTGCAATAATTTTTTTTTCTCCGAAATATGTATGTAATTCGAAAGGTTCGCGGGCTGCACAAATATTTATCGCGGGCCGCGTTTTGGCGACCACTGGTCTATGGCATCGTGTCACGGCGCTTACGACTTGCGTAACGGCAACGGCCGCGGAACGGCGCGCCGCACGTGTGGTATCAGGCACCCGAAGCACACAGTTGCTACTGATGGCGCCGTTTCTACCTCACCTTAGCAAATGACGCTGTGGCCTTACACTAAAGTAATATCTGTTTACGTCTCGCCACACACACCCCCTGCCGGTCGCACACGTATTTGGTGTTTTGGTCGGTGTCATTGCGTTTTCACTGTGGTTGTCGTTGTTGGTTTGTTGTGTAGTTGTTCATTTTGAACAAGTCTTGTAGTCACTATGTTGAAACACTATCACTTGAAAAATTTTGTAATTCTACTCAAAAACAGAATTGATTTTCTTCGTTCGGAAAATATTTTATAAGTTCAAGTCAGTTATGTTAGTTCATTTACTTCGTCACGCAATGTTATGACTATATCCGGTCGTGATATTTGATACAGCTATTATTTATTAAAAGTATATCTATATGTATATGATACCTGTGCCGATCGATCATTTTCCGCGACCTGGTTCGTGAGCGACTCACGGGAGCAGTGCCCCGGTCGTGAGCGTGTAGTAAGAACACGTGATATATCTATACATTTACGAGTTCAACGATGACTCGAGATCCGGGAAATCATCTACAACGCCCTCCATTAACCTTAGCAAACTTTTACAGGAGTAAATTGACCAAGCTTTACAACATTTATTCATCTAAGTTGAAGGTCTCTTCTGCAGCTTCAATTAGTCACAGCTTCGCACCGATCCCATTACTGAGCTTATAAAAATATATATTAGTCTTTAAAGGACGTAAATAAAATAAACAATCTTACTAATGTAAATACGAAAGTTTATCCGTGTCTTCATATCAGCTGAACGAATAAATTCGTACCACAATATTCAATTTCAAATCAACTCGACTAATATGTATTTCGTTTCACGCTTCCATAAGTACCCGGGCATAGATGCAAAACATGATCGGCAGACGTCGCGACAGGCTCCGCGAGCTCGTATCGCTCGTTACGGGTTCCAGTGGCGCGAATATTTCAACTCTGCTGATTTTCGTAAATAGGCTGCCATCCAATATCATACAATGGGTAAGGTATCAAACAGTAAGGTAACTGCTAACAAGACCACTTTGCAGGCGCACGGGGCCATTCAATTCTTGCGTTTGAGACACCCTCACTTTAGTACTAAAGCTTGGCTAGACTTGCTACCGCGTCAGCTATACCTTGCCTCGTTGTGAGTTTGACTTGAAACGACATGACCCGACAAACGTTGCATTTCCCTTTGCGAAATGAATTAGGCAATATGTTTTAAACAGGCTTGTGTCGGTATCCATTCATAAATACGTAAGTGTCAGTTTCATATGAACGTTTGCGATATATATATTTCCCCCGGCCAAGGAGATATTCAAAAATTCAGTTTGTACGTCAAGCAGCTCTGTTCACTATAATTTTGTCGGAAATCTACGGCCAATATGTCTAGCGGTCAGCGTGGGACGCACGGGGAGGGGCAAATAGTAGCAAATGTTTCCAAACTGACTCTTATGTCACTACCTGTCTATAGCTTTGTCTAAGCTTCAGTTATGAAAGTGTTGTTGTGTGCTAGAAGAATATTATAGATATAATAAATTAATAATGGCGGTGTTGTGCCGGTGACGCGCAAAGTAAAACGATGCAAACGCTCCGTTTATTAATTCGAATTAAAATATCTTCAAGATCGCATTATGTACTCTCATATTCAAACCTCGGAAAAGCCAACAATGGTGGGACCCTCTTATTCCCGGATCAGGGGCGCAGCTCCACCCTGCATTAGAAGCCCGCTCGAGAGCAGCGCCGGCGGCCTTAATGGAAGTCGCGCGCTACTTTGCGACGCCACGCCGCCAAGAAATAAATCGTTGCCGCGATCTGTACTCCTCAACCTAGTTAGGTTAAGTTAATTACCTGGTTAGTGGCGGCTTAGTGTATGTACTTTGGTTAATATTATTTTCAACAAAGTTCCACTTACGGTATTTATATGGTGACTAATTCCGTTTGGCGTGGATACAATGCGCTGCGGGGGCGTTTGCTGCGGGGAACGTCACCACCTGTCAATACTCCACACGAACGAGGGTGAACCGAACAAAGCGAGTAGACAGCGCCCGCTAGATATACCAAAATAATAGCAAAATCACAGCTAACGTCCAACAACAATGTTCGGTAAAAAAATCTCGTGTGAGAACCGAGGGGCGGGTGAATATGATAACTTAAGGGGGTCTAGGTTTTATATGTTTCTTTGCTTTCGTCAGATGCGGCCTACGTTTGAACCAGGAAGAGCGATTGTACACATTGATTTGAATCAATTGTTTTCATTTGACATAGACGTAGGCCTCGTGGCCGCGAGAGGGCGGCACGCGTGCGCCGCTCCCCACGTGCCGCCCGCCGGCGCCGCCACCTCTAATACTAATCCACTGTACCAACAATGTCAAACTATACCAAGCTTTTGTGACAATATTTATAGTTCGACATTTTACATGACAAAGTGACGCCGCGCGTGCCAGATTCATATCGCAATTCATGCTAACATTTTCCTTTAAGCAGTTATAATTTTGCATTATATTAGAAAATAGATTTTGTGTATCTCTTACTTATACTTCAACTATTTTCTTGTCGCCAACTGCTCGTATCTTAAAAATGAAATGAACGTTAAAACTTATTGCAACTGCACTTTATCCCGTTAGTGAAGGTGGGTGCCGACGCGCGAGAGGATAATTTAGAAGGCAATTCACAAATCTGTTTAGTTGGAGACGGCGATTACGTGGCCACCGCCCGAGCAATTTACTTCAATCCAAAATGGTGCCAGTACAAGTTAATTGAGAAATTCTGCTTTGACACTTCCGTCACAGCCGCTCCCGGTCGCCCATCGTCCCGAGTCAACTTGTAAATATCCTTAACACGCGCGGTACATTACTCCAGCTTCTGCATACAACGCCTTGCCCATTAAAAAAATATATTCAAGTCTTTGTATAATACAATCGTGTAAATATGAAACACAAAAAAAGACTCTTGCATGCAATTTTTTTTCTACATTAGATTTAATAATATTTAGTCGGTCGGTCATATGGTCAATAGCTTTCGTCTAATTGACATATTATCATAACCAAAGAGGACATTAGCCCCACTGAGGATTAATGTAATAAAAAGTTTTTTTAATCTGATAGAAAGTTGGAACTCTGAGCGCGGATCAATTCCGCACGGTTCATTCGGCTACATCACCGTCGCCATAAATAGCGCAATCCCCGGTCGCTTGTGTGGCATTTTCGACAATTCGGAAAAAGAAAAAATCGAGTAAAATTCATTTTATATGCCGTCAAATTTACGACACTAATTCCACACACGTCGTCAGTTGTGCATTCAACAGGTTCCAACTTTTCTGACACCGTATTAGTCCAATAGCCAGGAGTAGATAACCACCAAGTCGATCACAAAACATACGAGTAATAAAGCGCGCGCCGGTGCAACGCACCGCAGTTATAAACAAACGACTAAATTATATGCAGAGTAGTAGCTTTTACAGCGAATACATTTGTCTACTCTTAAAGAAATAAAATCGTCCATTTCAATCCCCAAACAAGTCCAATCACCGAAACAAAAGACTGCGCAATCTGCTATCATGTAGCACATTGCCGCGTCCCTAGTGAGCTACCAAGCACTTACAACTACACCTACCTCCATGCCCCTCCCGAGGAGTCGTTGCTGGTCTCCTTGATTTGCGTGCTACTGGTGCTCTGCAGATTGGGTGGGTTCACGCTGCCAAAAAAACAAACTTTGTAATCTTTGAAATAGTAAACCATTGACTGTTACAATCATTAGACGGCCAAAGTACTGGCACTGCAAATTTTACACATAGTTTTCTCATTTACATAGGCTAACAAGCAAAACGATGGCACGAAGTTTACCCTTTAATCGAGAGATGGGGGTAAAAAATCGTATGGACCAATAGTATTTTAATCAAATGAACTTGAAATGATATAGTTAAAAATACATAAACTATGTCTGTCAAGTTAATTACAATTACAATTTTTAAACTCGAACTGGTTGCCGTAAGAAAGGCGCGTGCTTTGTCCACAAGCGTACAATGTTCGATGCGTCAACTGACACGTCTCGCCACGGCCCCGCCGAGACTAAACACCGCTCAGAGTTCTACGGAATCCGTGCGCTACTAGGGACTCGTGATAATTAGTCTGCCTGCCACTAACATTGTTGCCCAACACGTTGCCGACCTCTGTGCCTACTTTTATACTTGGAGTGGTAACAAGTAACCAAAGTCCCAGAGCCCGAGTTAATGTTAGTCTAAACAGGCAACAATGTCAATTGTTTATTTCATTAATTTAAAGTAGTCGTCACACTTTTCTGTCCAAGGGCTGAATAGTTCAATGAGGTATTACTGCGAGCCGCATGTTCGTGCATAAGTAGTTGACACAACCATCAATTTAATTTTCTTATAAGCTGTTAAACGCGTTTCAGCGAAGCAAAAGAAAATCTTATTTTTCAAGTTTATTGAAAACATTCGAGTTTTCAAAAAACAAAGATTTTTTTTTCGATATAAGTATATAAATGGAAAGCGCTGCCCGAAGCCCGAAGGCCGCGGTTTGGTGACCAGTGATTTAAATTGTGTGCTCCATCAATCCCGACCTGTTTACGCTCAGCGATCCAACGTCCGTGCAGCGTCAAATACGGCGCATAAACAAAGCTTCCTATTCCAAGATTGTCAATACTGCATTAAACATGGAGCACGTATAAATATTCTAGTATACTCGAGTATTGTTGCAGTTTGCAGGAGCGACTATCGCACGCGAGTGACGCATCTAGAAAGTTCCCCAAAGTTCCGAGAATCGGGCCGGCGCTGCGCGGCTGTTTACTGGCCACGTTATATCGCCATTGTCATTACAATACGACGCGTCGCGAAGCCACAATGCTCCATCAACGACTCATTACGTCCTGCACAACAATCTACAACTTAACGCTTCTAGGCCGCTCCTCTAGACAAAACATTCTTATTTTCACAGAAATAACCATTAAATAGTAATCGCGAAGTATTATTCTAAAAAGTGCATGACAAGCTTTTAAGAACGAACGTATAGACGAGAGATGTCAGTTATCAATAATGGCGGGTATGTGGGAAGCTTGCAGCTTCTTACAATTTCATCTTTTCTAGCTTATTTTTACGAAATTCAGAACTTACGCTTTCTTATTTGCAACGGATGGCTCGATGATTAGCGGGAGTCCACAGTACGAGTAACCTTCAACAAAGAAACGTGGCGTCATATTCGGTATTGGTAGCTGGCTATCTGCCTTCACCAAGCAGTCGACTACTCCGTCCAACTCATCATTTTAATGCAATTATTTGGCATAGGTCTAGTCCACGCTATTATAAAAAAATAAACAAAAATTGTTCTTCGTATGTATTTTATAAAATATACGATCGAAGTTGTCATCTAGTATATAGCATTACGAACACGGCGTGACATTTGTCACAAAATGTCGGCGAGTCAAATTATATTTTTCTATTTAAAATATGAAATTTTTGTATTAAGTACAAATATAGTACCAGTTACTGTATTGTAAACAAGCATTTTCTTTGTCTAAACCGACCGGTTGGCCGAGATCTGTAGTTACATAGAGAAACAGATAATTACCGTGGAGCTTATCGATGGCCCGGTCTGCGGCGGACTGGTCGGGGAAGTCGACGAAGGCGTACCCGCCGCGCTTCACCGAAATGTCTGCGACCGTCAGGTTGTGCTCCGCAAACAGCTGGCGCACGGCCGCCTCGTCAGCCTCGATGGGCAGGTTACCGATGTACAGCTTGTTCATCTTGGTATCCGGTGATTGGGATTATTGGGTGAAAAGTTTTTTAGTACGGAAGACGGTGTCGGAGACTTGATTGTGCTCGGCTGTCTTTTGTCTGCGGATGCGGATTGACGGTGACTCGAATTTAGAAGAAAAATATGGCTCGCTTTCTCGGCGGCCATGACGCTCCATGCGGTACCAAGGAGGTCGCATGACTTTTTAATTGATTTGCAATAAATTAATTGTATTTTACTATTTCATTATTAAAGGAAAAAAATATCATAATCAAAAATCACTTTTATTTTTTTTCTTATAATTCTGACTTTTCAAATGCACTGAATTAATGTGTTTTTAATTAATTATTGTCGTAGATTTCTTGGAGTCTTTATGTTGGGACAACATCGTGCCACTGGCATTGTAGTAATTTTGCGATTTCCTGAGGATTTTTAATTATCTACTTCGTGGTAATATGAAAATATATAGTGGTGAACCCACATAAATCTCTTTTCTTGAAAATCACACAATAAATAAATGTGCATTGATTTAGTTCGGGCGACGGAATGAAATCACTAAACCGGTACCTACACCCCAGAATACAGATTCCGGCCGCTGGCGGATCTAACGACGAAAGTACCTGTTTTCATTATTCCGACCTTTAGAAAATAAACTACTCCACTTTTACCTCCAAACTTGATATTAGATTCTTATTTGAAATTCATTTTTATTGTAATGTAAACGTTCAGACAAGGTGTGTGGCGTATTTCATGTAGATTTTGTTGTGAAACGATTTGTACAATGCCAGACAACATGTCGAAGTGCCGGGACCGAGGTCGAGGCGTCCTTGGGCGCAGCGCGGCCCCGCTCCTCTCTGTGCGTGCATGTACTTATTACAATTCAGATTAAGACCTTTTGTTGACATTGATTGAATGCGAATCGCTCCCGACTGGTAGCTCGGGAACTAGCTATCGCATAAATGCATATATATTAGTCCTATTTATCGAGTCACGTGTCATAACCTCGACATAAACGAGTGTCATGTGGGTTGATATCTGTTTGGTCATTTTAAGTAATACTGGTGAAGTTTCCTCGTGTGAAAGATTGTTAACATTAATACATAATGTAGTTAACAATTATTTAGATACATGCTAAGTTGCAGTCTATGTGGCGCTATGTCCTCTTCTCAACAAAACACTAAGTTAAATCTGAGACTACTACAATACTTTAGTAACAAATTCAACGATTACATTTTTGAACAAACTGAAGAAGTCTTTAATCTTCCTATTGTTTTCATTTTTTTCTGTGCTTTATTGTAATAGGTACTAATTATAAATCTATAATGAAAAACGTATACGAATATGGAACTATAAAAATAGGTCTTCCCTTCAGTGCTGCCATCTGTTGTGTACAAGGATTTAAGGCCAAAAAGCTGTTTTATATTGTTTTATCAGGTCACTAGGTGGCAGTTTCTTTAAATGTTGGCTGTCAACGGTTTCAAAGTTTGAATACAACTAACAGAATGAACTTGTTTTAAATTTCGTAGAAATTGTCATTATGGTGTTCAGTATTTTTTTCGGAACATGTTCAGAACCTTAATTGTAATGTGATAATTATTCGAGACAATATTCTCCACTAATTATTTTTTGGATAACGTCTCAGTTTGAATGAGAGACGAAAGATGGCGCTACGAATAAAAACTTGAGTGTGAAATATGTCAGATACTTTCAAAAGCAGTTTTTTGTTTTAGAATCTTTTGCATCTTATTCCACTTGGACGCCACCTTATTTGAAGAAGTGATTTATCGTTTTGTACTACCAAAAGCCGTAATGTTTGAAATGTACTATAGTAGGGCACTAAGCAATCGTACCATTTACTCCATATTTTATTATAAAGGAAAGGGGCAAACTAGCGGTTGGATCGCGGGCATGATCTTCGACTACCGTGTACATAAACTGAGCCGCAGTCAATGTCCAAAAATGTCACAATATCCCTTTTGTGGAATAGATGTAGATGTCTTGTTCTTGTCCGTTTGTCCCGTCATACTTACGAGTATGTAGTTTTCTGCGCGACTGGTTAGTCGCTCTATAAGTTCTTTTCTTATTAGACGTGATTGTTAAATAAAACAACAATATCCACTACGTATATTTATTAACACATTAGTGTGTACAGATATAAGCAAAGGGGCTGGCCAGTGTCGCGCAGAATTATAAGTTCTGCTATCAGAACCGTTACTTACTTTACTAAAATATTGATTATGTGTATTTATCTCGTTCCAAGCAATCATCTTCACTTTCTATTCGCATGACGTCGTTGAAAACATTCCATAACACATCACAAACCTTCGAAATCTGCGGAATTTTGCGCATTAGACGCCTCAGTACTTACAGTGCGTAAGACTTTTATTTTTTTGAACGATAATTGTAAACAGCCGCCCCTAATATCTCAGTCGCTCTGCTCTCAATCACGATCCCCCCACACAAACATATCGAAATCCATCATATACCATGTACCATCATCAAACAATTTTGTTCCACAAAGTTGATCGACTTTCTGATCTTATCCGTTCGCGACTTAGATATAGCTAATATAGATAAACATACTTATCTAATATATCTTACGAGCTAAACATTTATATAAGAGTAAATAGAACGACAACAGCGCTCGCAGAAGTTTACGACAATAGTAGATATAATCAAAAGTAAGAATACAATAGTTATATGTGTAGAAGTGGCAGCGGACGGCGGGGTATAACAAAATTCCCATCGAATGAGAATTGAAGGAAGGTAGACTGAGCCGCTACAGAGCTGCCCCGCCGTTCGCCGCCGCCTCGCCTGCTTACTACGGACGCCCGACACTCCTAACATTAACAAGAATTAATACACCGTTCTTCTTAATGCGTACATGTAGGTTAAAATATTTATCATCGCATTCAAAGTAATATACTTAAATAAAGGGTAACTAAGTCAGCGGGTTTCTGTTCCTATATATGCAAGGTTCGGTTTTAAAAACCTTATAAAACATTTACATAATCTTAGCCGAACTTATTAAAAGATACGATTTCAACTAACTTATACAAGCAAGTTAACAATGCCCGTCAATCTCAAAAGTCGCATTTAGAACACGAGGTGTTTTATATATAATAGAGCGACATCTCGCGGGCAATAATTTAAAGATCGCATACAAGATTAGTACACGTTACAAAACCATCAGTCTTCAAACAGTTTCCAATCCGTGCGGTTGCCGCAACGAACGTCCCAACACTTTAAGTCTTTTCATCATTCAGTCTATTAATAAATTAATAAATATTATATTTAAGCAATAGAACAAGGAAATAAGCCGGTCGCCTAAAATTAAAGACGCCTCACCGATCTCTTCATTTCACATAAACATGACATCAATTAATTATTTATATAACTATTTCAAACTTCTACATCTAACACAGAAAGCGTATCACTTATCTAGTATTTCTGATCTTTTAGTAAATTAGATTAAGTTTTTAAAAGTAAATCGTAGTTTTCCATATGCCACCTGGCGGTAAGTCGCGACAACGCTCCTGCACAACGAAGTGGCCATTAACCAGACGTGCGTCCAGAGTCGCGTCACTGCGTGTGATTAGATTTCATGTACACTACTTAACACCAATTATAGAGTATGTTACTCTTACTGGGTTACACATATTAATTTAACCTATTGACGTTAATTAAACAAGAGTAAGTAAAATACGTAAGATGATTTGTTAATTTTATTTTTTATAAGAGAAGAAGGCAAACGAGCGCCGGGATCACAAACGTGGTCGTCGACGCACGTGGACATCCGCAACACTAGAGGAGCCGATGTGTTGCCGGCGTTTGGGAAAGAGATACGCTCGCTTCTTGAGCAGAAAAGCTCAGCTGGCGAGAGACTAGAACGCACGCGTCCGCGACAGATCTTCCCGCGTGATCGATGGTACGAGATCCAAGCCATTTGGCGAGGTGGGCGTTAAACTCCCCGAGTACCACGATTCCGGTCTATTTCGGCATTACCGCTATGGGAGCTATAGAAGGACGCGTAGACTCGCGGATTGTCATTGTTACCTATCGTCTATCTATTTAATTACTGTAAACACATCAATATTCAAACCACATGCTACTAGTCTACAATGACATACAACATAGTAACTAGTGTATCAGGACAAAGTACACTACTTATAAAACAGCTTAACCCAAGTATTAATCGGTGTCGGTACCGATTAGAGTCAAGCCCATCGCGAACTCCTCTTTAGGGTGAGTGGGATTGGCACTAGAGCGCGCATTCGCGGCCCATCGCTCACTGCGCGCCTGCGCTCGCAGGGCGCGCCGCGAGGGGCAGGGGGCGCTGGTGACGTCGACGAGTACGATATTGAAGCTTTGCTGGTATCGCAATTCAGGTTCAGGAGGCACAAAACGTACTGACTATATCGTCTTCAGCACTCGTTCTTGGGTAGGTCGGCGACCTATTTGTATAGCTTCCAAGACGTGAAGAATTGAACGCAGGAGGTGTTAAAGAATGCGCCAAACCTCGAAGTGTTCTATAAATATGTTTGCCGCAAGTGGTGCTATTGGGGAGCCCATCGCTACTCCATCTAATTTTAACAGAGACAAGGGGTGGGCTCTGCCACCGACATGGGAACCCGTCTTAATAAACGCAACGGGATACAAGAACGACTGTACTGAAGACGATAAAGGCGACACAGTACGTTTTGTGCCTCCGGAAACCTTAATTGCGATACCAGTAAAGCTTCAATATCGAACTCCTCGACGTCACCAGCGCCTCCCGCCCCTTCGCGGCGCGCCCTGCGATCGCAGGCGTGCATGGGCCGCGAACGCGCTCTAGTGCCAATCCACGTGAGTTGAGCCGGTTTATACGCAGGATAGTGAAATGTCTCACGAAAGTTAAAATAATTTAAGGACAAAGTACATTTGACAATTGATTTTCATAACGGTTTTTTCAATTTACTCATTCCTTTTAACAGCATAACGCCTCAAACCTGTCGCAAGTATAGGGCGTGTATGTACAAAAAGAGTGATTCAAAACGGTGCTGTGGTTATTGAGTTCGTACGTAAGAAAATTTAAAAGTTTTATGTGAGAAGTATAGTTAGGTAAGTAATGCGCATTCTGCAAAAAACTATAATAACTGAGATATTGTTTAGGCCCAGTTAGGCCGCCCGCTATCGCTGCTAACACAAATGACGCTATGGTGCATCCTTCTGTGTACGTTCCTTTGGACCCAGGACTGCTTATTAGGCGTACCGTATTCGCAGCTCCCCTACATATCTGTAGGGATTCCACCGGGGCCCGCAGGAGCCGAGCACGCAAGTTTAAAATAAATGGCTCGATAAACAAACTTCTCTTAAACGAACATAACTATCTGAAGTAT
>JAODUI010000025.1:8894940-8931566 GCA_027563995.1 Papilio gigon
GATGTCTCTTATCACGCCAGTTGTCTCTCATACTGACATAGTTATATTTCCTGCTCATTTTATGGAAAACTCTATCTACAGTTCGTGAAGCAAAACATTAGGCGTATAATTTCGTATTTTTAATTGATGATATATTGTTCAAAATAATCACTGGAATTGATGTTGATGTGAAGCTGAGTTTATAAAATATGCTAGGACTTATTTTAATCTCAATATTTATACTTGTTTATATTCAATTCGGCTTATTTAAATTTCATAATTTGTAAATGTGATGGTAGTGCCATCTGTTACTACGTTTTGGTACTAACGATATTTTGTATGAGATGTTGCCTCATGCCGCCATACAACTCGTACATCTTTTGTTTGTGTGTCATGCACCTGTCGTTGTTTCACACATCACATACTAAGCGATCAAGAGATGGCGTTCGGAGAGCCGATTACACCCGGAAGCCATTTTACACCGAAAAATAAGCCTTATTGGTTTGTTGTAAGCATATTTTGTATCGAAAAAAAATCGGAATGTAACAGAAAAAAAACTAAAAAGAAATTCTGCCTGTATATTTTTTAAGCTGTGTTTATTACTTGATTTTTTGTTTTTATTTTGAATTTATTTTTAAAACTAATATTTGAAGACTCAGCACACGAACCGCTACTGCATACAGGCTTGTTTGTTTCTACAAGTATGTGTTATTTTTCTCTATTTTATTTGAATATATTATTTAACAAAAGATGAAGTGAGCTTATTATGATTTTGGCAAATGATTCACAACATGGCACTACAAACAAACTTTTCATGAGTAACAATTACATCTTGAACTAAGTAACCATCGCCGCTTAGCCTTTCAGTTAGCATTATTAAAAACAAATAGAATAAAACCAAACAACCACACACAACCACAGAACAAGAATGCACGCATATGACAATAACAGAAATAAAAACAATTTTCAAAAGAACATCGGAACAAGGTGACAAACAAGCTTTGCAATAATCACTACAGTAAAAACTCAGAATATGAACAGAGAATGCATCAGCTGAGCATCGTGACATAATAAAAAAATACATACATTCGTAAATATATATAATTACGTAATAAATGGTAAACGCTTCATTTTAAATTTGAAAGAAACGGTTAGGTTATTGCGCGCAAAATTGATACACATTATTATAAAATGTCAGCACTAAAAATGACCAAAACAAATGATAGTTAAAGTGATACGCACAGCATTTCACAAAACGCGAACATACTTTAAATGACATGAAGCTGTTGGAATTTTCTCAAATAAACTTGCAATGGCGTCGCTAGCGGGTGACGAGAGAAAAGGAGGGTTAAGGGAAGGGATGCTATGTAATGAATGCCTTAGTGTTGATTAGTATACTTTTCGTGACAAAAACGTAGTCATTTGTTTGTCTATTTTTTTCAAATTTATGTTGATTTGTATTTTTTAATTTATCAGCAACGGTCTGAATAAAGGAAAAGATCGATTTATATTTTTAAACTCTACACGGACGAAGATGCGGGAAACGCTTAGTTTAGATTTAAATTTGTAACAGTTGCTTTGCAATTAATCTACTGTAAATTTATATATTTATAATTAATATATAAATATTTTAACAAAGAACAAAAATGTATTAAAAGACTTTTGTATCCAGGCTTGAACACTTTAACGATGAGTGCGGCGGCGCACTGGCAGCTCGAGACGAATTAGTTCTACATAAACATGTAGTTTGTTGAATCCAAGACTTTACGAGATATTTGAGAAAAGAATATGTTCATTAACTTCGAAGCCCTCTAGCGGTCAAACGAAGCAAATTTAACAGAGATAGAGTTTGGTTTAGATCGTGATGTGTTTGACCAAGTAATCCAAGACCAAAAATTAATACGTTCGCTGCGAAACGAGGTCTAAATGATCCCTTATGTAACTTCCCTGTGTTGCGGCAAGGAAAAACGTGAACTTTCTCTGTGGTCGGAAGGCCTCTTTGGTTTGGTAAAGTGTAGCAAGAAGATGGACATATATGAGAACTGCTAATGGTATCGGACTCGGTGGTATCCCTACCTAGGTACCGGATGTCTTAGACCCCGAGCAGCACTGAATGAATATAATTTTAATGCGTGCGGAACGAGGTTGAACACGTCCCATACCGCGCCTGACCTCGTATCGCCCTGAATGCGAGCTCGGAAGAAGAAGCTGAGATATCGGAAGAAGCTGAATTAAGATACCAAGAAACAATGAGATTTGGACTCAATGCAAAGAATCTTATTGCGAAAAACACGTATAAATACGTACAAAATATATTTTCAATTTTTTTTCATAAAAAAAAAATTATTGATACTGATTTTTTTTATGTTAATTCAAATTCGAGTAAATGTATATTTAAAGCCTGAAGCAGAATAAATACGATAGTTACTTTTCTACTTCCAGTTTCTTTTTTTTTCCATTCTGTGAACTTCAGTAGGCTTTTCACAATTTTTTTTCTTTTTTTATTTATAAATTTATTTGCAAAAAAATTTAACACCCTAACAGAATATTTTCCAATGTTATGTTGTATCAACAATCTACATTATATTACAATATGCATTACAATATTTTAATAATTAAAAACGAAGTAAAATTGACTTAAAAAAATACAGAGTTAGCAATTAAAAAAAAAAGTAAGTAATAGATAGATAGATTGACTAAATTATTATTACGCACGTCGATGTTATTTTTCCCATCACTAATCTCAGCAAAAAATTGCCCTTTTTCAGTGCGTTACGAGGTGTATAAGAAGCCATATTTTGTTTTGGCTATAATTCCTAAACTAGCTATCTGATCCCGAGGCGACGGTAGATTAGGGCTCGTCAATTCACTGTCTAAATCAGTAAAGACCAATATTATCAAATAACTTTGATTTCGCGCTATAAAAAGTCTTTTAATCTGTTAAAGGAGGTGGGGTCTAATGGACCGCGCGTCGCACTGTCGTTAGGCTACGGGTCGGGTCGATTCTACCTCGTGCTGCACGAACGGAAAGTATGCAAAAATTGGTACCACAACGAAGGTGTTAAAAGATATAGCGACCTTAAACAGTTGAAATTCCTGAAAAAAAAATGAAAATTGGAGATCCTTTTATCAGTAACGACCTAATGATAAAAAACTATTGATCAATTTATTTCCATTATAAATAAAATCTAGTCCAACTAAACGAATTCAATAAATCATTAACAGAAGGGGTTCCGCACTACCTTACGTCGTAAGTACGCAAAAAATATTTCACGTATTTTATTACAACAGGCTACAAAAGTAATCCTGCTTCTTTAAATAAAAGTTTATAGAAACGCTGTGTTCTCGTTAATACATTTATTAAAACAAGTAAATACAAAATACTTATAAAAAATTTACATTTCAAACATTCACATTATATTCCTTTTATAAACACAACAAGCAACAAATTAAAAATGCATGTACCATATAAGTAAATAGGTTCTGCGCACACTTCACAACACACGTCTTTCAATGCGCCGGCGCCGGCGCTGCGCAACGCTTCTGAGATTGCTCGTCACTTCACTATGTAAAAAACACATAAAGAGAAACTCCACACCAACACAAATATAACACAATTTTAATAATTTCACACTTAACATTCACTATTCACTTCACTCATAGGATAACGTAATATGTCACATGAAACTAAATAACTCATTAACTTCTTATGCTATCACAAAAAAAACCACACTCACATACATAAATATATGACACTTCACTATTTCGCACTGTAGCACTTTATATGAACAATGTAAACGCGTCAAAGTAAACGGCGTAGTTGGGTACTCACTTACCTGTTTTCAAGCGATTGGTCTGCTCAGAGGCGCGGTCCTGTTTCGCCATTACGCGTACCGAGAGGGCAATGGACTGTGAAACAGAAAGAAGCCTCCAGCACCGGACGCGGCGCGAGCTCGCCCTGCTGCGTGGACACAAGCACTGCAGTAGGGCGTCGACGGTGGCTCCCTGCGTCATAAGATTTGAGCATGCGCCGTATATTCGCTACAGCTTTTCAATTTAAAGTGTACTTTCTGTTCTATGTACATAAGGTCGAGTATTCCAAGTGCCAAAGTATTATCCGCAGAGTTTATCCGCAATGCGGCATTTTGTTCGCTCCTCCTCCAGACTTGCGCAATAGCGGGTAGTAACAATTATTGATCGATGCGTTCTCTACCTTTGGGCACAAAGTAGACAATTTATCTAGTTTTCATTTATTTTTGCACACATATAATCAGTTTCAGTGAAGCATTGGTTCCTTTACTGAGGTTACTTGTTCTCAAGGTACCAATGACTTCACTTATATTATTTATCATTAAAATAAAAGTAGCATAAAAACAAAAAAAGGATTTTATTTTGAATGTGTAAATGTGTGGGTGTTTTTTTATAGAGGGAAAAAATGCCTAGAGGCACCATCAGACATGGGAGCTACATGTCCGGTGTGTCGGGCTCAGGCTCATGCCAGGATAGATGAACCCAATGTTCACCCATCCGAACCTGAGACCCGTTATCGACTAAAACAAGAGAGATAGAGAGAATCCCGACTGTACATCTGGGACGATACGTTTTTCTCCTATAAATGCCGTTCCTTGGTTGCAGACTATCCTCTCCAGTACTTCTCGACGGAGTGGGTAGTATGCTTATTAGAAATAAATCTTTATAGCCCATTATTGCGATTGATTTTGGTAACTGTTTTACTTTGGCAATTTTCCATGGATCAGGGAAGGTGGAAGTCATAATTGATTTACTGATTATCATATTCATGATGTTAAAAGTTACAGGTAAAGTCATATGTCACCATTTCCATCGTCAGTTTGTGAAGTCCGGCTGCATTGGTCTTAATGATTTTCAAAATCTTAAATATTTGGTTGTCAGTAGGTGCTTTTAGCGTGAAATAGTTTTCAGGGTTATATTTAGTATTTTCTAAGAAAGTTAAGGTGTCTAAATCACAATCTACCAGGTAAGTCAAGAAAAAATTGTTTATATTATTTCATCATCATCATCATCTATTATCTGCCCACTGTTGGACGTAGGCCTTTCCCAATGCCTTGCACATTATGCAGTCCTCTGCTTTCCACATCCAACGACTTCCTGTCGTCCGCACTAGGTCGTCAGTCCACCTGGAGCGAGGACGCTCCACAATCCTGGTCCCCAACCGTGACCTCCACTCCAGCAATTTACTGCCCAACCTGGCGTCGCTGGCCCGACAGATGTGACCTAGAGAAACACCGAGCATAGTTTTCTCCATCGCCCGCCAGCCTCACCGTCAGTGTCCAGGTCTCTGCGCCGTTGGTCATTGTGGGGAGGACGCACTGATTGAAGACTCTCGTCTTCAGGCATTGAGGTATTTACGAGGTGAGGATGGAACGGGATTTCCCAAAGGCCGCCCAGCCCAGTCGTAACCCCGGCTACGCTGTGTAGTCTGACCGAGGTAGACCTAGTCTTTTACCACGTCAATTGTTTTTTTAGGTTGTGATATGGTTTTAATGTGGGATCCCATTCCGATTTTCCGGCTAGCAGCAGTGTAAGACATAGCAGCGTATTAGCGCCATCTGTTGGTCATAGTAGATATTGCCAACTAACTGCCTTGTTCAAGCATTGAACGAGATTGCTTCGTTTAGGTATTAGCCGCACGGCGCGGGAGAGTGCTGGCGGGCCCGCGTCGCATGTTATAAACATGAGATGACTAAATGTAAATAAAACTCACATTTCTAACATTTATTTCAGACAAAATAGTTGGATTATAGTATACGTAATATAGTAGAGTTGATCGCGTTCTTAAAGTTAAACACACAGAGATTTGACATTTGAAGTCGGGCTACATATATGATAGTAGTATAATAGTGTCACTACGAATTAAAACTAAAATTGCCTGCGTAGCTCTGCACCGCCTCACAATATCTGCAATAATCTAAATTCGGTTTATATCGTATATTATCATTGAATTTAAATCGTGTTGCTATAGTACAGTACAGTGCAGAGCCGAGCGGGCACTCCCTCCACATCCTCTTAAAACTTACTTACGAACTAATCTAGAGCCGCACGGGCTAATTGTATACATATCATTTCAAAATCAGTACTTACAGTAAACGTATCGAAAGAAACCACTCTTAGTCGGTCAGATATAGTTTAAGGTTATATTTGTTAAGTATATAAGAGTTCATTAGAAACATATGTCCAATAAAAAATAGAGCCAACGGAGGGTGGCTATATAACCTATGCACATAGATAAATAATATAGTAGTAAGTAATGGTCGGATTAAAAGAAATCTATCAAAAATCATATGACAGTTGACGACGTTTTATGTTGACAGCACGGCACGTATCAACCGAGCCTCTTTGAAAAAGTACGGTAAATAAAATAACAAACAATAAGTTCAGTTTAGTCGTTAGTTGAACTAAAAATTAATCTTAAGTTAGATCACAAACATTTTAATGCCTTAAAGAAATAAATGTATTAAATACATAAGCTCTTATTTATAGACCCTTTCCGGGATAGAGAGGGCGCGCGTTACTCGCTACCCGCGTCGCGCGCGCCCCCCTGCCATCTCATTGAGCACTACACACAAGACGATGGCTTTCAATAGAAAATAAATATATCTGAATTTAATCCCGAAACGTGGTCAAACAGTCGATAGTGAAAGACCATTGAAATAAAGGAGAGGAAAGATTGATATCGATAAAGTTCAACTCAGACCTGAGGTTTAAGTCTGAGCTACGATCGCGGTTGTAGTCGAATTACTTACATCTAAACACCAATATAATATGTTGAATAGTTATGTGATAATCGCCATTGTTCCTTTTAAATGTTGAGTCATCGTACAGGTTAACACACAAATAATGTCAGATATAAGCCACATCGCGCACATAGAGTTAGAGGGAAATGGGACTGATATGCTGGCACGTCGGCTCCTCGGGTTTTACGTCCGGCTTGCGCTTAGCGGCGTCAAGCACGCCGGTGTACATGTCGTACAGCGTGCGCATCTCGTCCGACTTCCTGTAGTAAAGTCGCCTGCCAACACACCAACATTCATTCGTTTTATTTAAATACTTTAAGATAAAACTAATCAATAATATTATTAATAAACTGTAATACATTTTTTTATACGAGAAGGGGACAAACGAGCTGCGAGACCACAAGAGCGATCGTCGACTCCCGTGGACACCTGCGGTACCAGCGGAACCAGAGATGCGTTGCCGGCCTTTTAGAGAGAAGTATGCTCGCTTCTTGAAGGACCCTAAGTCGTATTGGTTTGCAAATACCGCCGACAACAGACCATTCCACAACGCGCAGACACGCGTTGTGGTATGGTCTTGATGGGGTGGATGGTACTTGGCTGTCTGTCGTGTCGTCTGATGACGGAACTCGGTGGCACGAATTTTTCCAAACAATTCTTAGGAACACTTCCCATGGTAGATGCGATAAAAAATGCAGAGGGAGGTGATGCCCTCCGCAAGGCCGGGCCATCGAGCCTTGCGGGGTTCAACTTCAAGTGAAAAACAAGGCCAGCACAGCCGTTTCAACATGGTGATGGAGGGCCTGCAAGTTCGGCACGCATGGTAGGTGATGCCGTTAGGTGTTTGCTATGTTTACCCCGACGTCCTAAAGCAGCTCGCGGTATTACTCCCAGATTCCAAGCAGAAGTTCAGACGTAAACGTCCGAAGCCGGATTCCCGAAAACTCACGGTTTTGGTACCTTCCCTGGGTAGATTTCAATTACCAGCCCACTGTCTTGCTGTATTAAGGCGGGGGGAGGGGGGAGCCTCCGACATCACACTCAACAGACGAAAAGCGGAATTACTTCTGCTTCACGTCTGTCTTCTAAGTGATCATGGTATTTTACCGGGCGAGAGGGCTAGTTTGTGCAGCAACTGCTGCGCTCTACCACTGTTTCAGTAGCTACGTACTTTGCGTTCCTCATGAGGCGGTTGGCGCGCTTCTCTCGGCCCATCTTCTGGAAGCACACCGCGGATTCAAACAGGGCGTACGGTATCAGATAGTTGTCGTCGTCTCGGGGAATGTACAGAAAGGACCTATAGATGAAAAAAAACACCGTAAATAGTAATAGTCTTTAGTAAATTTATGATATTAAATCAAAATTAGCACACCGGCCCACACAGCAACTAACACTGCCTTGATAAAAAGTTACAAGCAAACAGTGCTGCCATCTGCCCTGCGACAGTGGTAATGGGACGGTGCGCGAATGGCGCGGGGCTGGCGACTGTAACCTGGTGACTTTGGAGAAGGAGCGGATGGCAGCCCGCGGGGAGTCGACGGCGGCAAGGCAGCAGCCACCGATGTAGCCCAGATACGCCGTGTACTCGGTGTAGTCTTCGGCGGTGGCGCGGCTCTTGTCGCACTCCTCGTGGATGTCCACCTTCTCCACCTCCTTTACAACATAATAATTAATTTGTTGCCATGTTTTACACGCCAATGTGTGATCACGGGAATCATAAACGACTGTAGTTGTTTATCGGATGTTGCCGCTCATTTACGTCTTTTTCTTATAAACAATACGACAAATATTCTCGTTATACGTACCTCAAGCAAGTACTTAGTGATCTTGTTGTCGGGCGCAAGCGCGGCGACGGCGTTGCCTAGCCCGAGTAGCTCGACGAGCGGCAGCAGCAGCTTGGCGCCGTATATTTCGTAGTACTTGTATCCGCCCAGGCGGCGCTGTTTTTCCTCCGCCGGCCACAGCGACAGGCGCCGGATAAACAGCGTCGCCGTACTGCCACACACGTACAACAACCCTCACTCACCAACCAATAAAAGCTGATCGGAATCAAATGGAACCAACTATTGATCTCGACCGTTTACTTTTAACCTATTTACTTGTTATTGTATATATTTATTAAATGGGTTGGTGTTAGGTAACTAAAAGAGAGTACTTTAATTTACTTCCTTCTCCTTCATTTCTTTATTCTTACCCATTGATCCATTTCACCTCCTTAGGGCAAAATTTACGCAAAGATTTCATTTCCTCTGAATCACTTTCCGCATGGCGATAGATGGCGGTGGCGAGTGCGCAGCGGTTGCGCAGTGAGCGCAGCCTGTGCTTGGCGAGGTAAGTCCACGCGTTCTTTGGCCCCGACTGCACAATGGACGAGCACGTAAGTATCAATTTCTATTGTGAAAGGACTAGTTGACGTAAGAGTCAACATTTACAAGAAGTCTACGTACGTGGAACAAGTCGATGATCTCGAACATTCGGCGCGAAAGTGTGCCGATGATAGCGTTAAATGTGTTAAGAATCTGTTGCAGTTTGGCTAGGTGATGGAAGTAGGCCTCTTGTTCGTCGAACATTTTGTAAAGGACGATATCAGAAGATTTCCTGTTAAATATAATACGTGTTAAAATTCTTATCATATTTTTAAAGTTTAAAGAGATAAAATTTAAGAAACCTACTTGATTTACTCTGAACTATCAATATTTGATAACTTACCTATGACTAAGATAGCAATGGTTAATTTTAACCGATGCCTGCAGGAATCTGGCGAGTTCTGTGCTATCGACGAGGAACTCCGCCGCCTGCACGAGCTCGGACTAGGCCTCGTTGATGACGTCGTCCGCGCCCAAGTCGCTCATCGTACCGAAATCAATCTGCGCACAATTGTTACCCAAGTGTTAGTCATTGCCACCACATAAAACGTAATAAAACTCTGGTCTAGTAAGGGTGGAATAATACAAGGCTCCACTCCTTTCACCTCTCTTCTTTCTCGTCATTCTAGACGGTTATGCGTTCGGTTATGCGAGTTGGCCTCAAAATCAATGCTCGGAAAACCCAGAATATGCGTACTGAGGTTAGCAACGCAGAGCCTTTATCACTTGGTGACGTTGACATTGAGCGAGTGCAGATATTGGGAAGACTAAAACGCTGGACTACGAAACACAGGACTGAAAAAAGCTGTGTCGTCCTCGAAAAGAGCTAAGTTGACCTGAGAGCCTTTGGGTGCGTCGCTTAGAAAAAGAGAAAAGAGTAGCGGTGACAGGATAGAGCCTTGTGGGACTCCAGCCTTTAGGGGGTGCGGAGATTGCAAATAGCCCTCTATCCGATATCGGCAAGGATGGTTTAGCAAAAAGGCTTGTATGATGTGTACACTTTATCTGGCAATTTGAGTTCGTGAAGCTTGTAAATAAGACCATTATGCCAGATATTGCTAAACATTGCCCGCCGCAGCAGAGGCAATGTTTCTCTACCTCTATAGATGTCGAAGTGAGGACTGTTGCTCGTAGTGACATTCTTTCGTCGCGACGTGCCGTAACTACCTTTCTCAAAAACGTGTCTGTAGATTCTGTGTCTTTGTGCGGGCGTGGCTGAGCGCGAGGTTGGCTTCCCTCATCATGAACTTAGACATCCTGATGATCTCTGGATCGTGGAAGTCTTCGGCATAATTGCACCATCTCGACCGTATATGAGGGCTTAGCTTCTCGCTAACTTCTCGTAATAACGACGGGTTACGTAAACGTCCTCTGCCGTCGACGTTATGTAATATACATACGATATTCTGAAACTTAATCCTGAAATTATTCAAGTCCTGCGCTGCTTGTTGGATATAACAACGCGGACACTATTTTTCTAAGGTTGCTCCGTAGACCGTAGCGTAGCCTGCACATATTCTCGGCGCGCGTAAAGCGGTAGACTTCAATCTGCTCTTTTATCGCGGTTTTTTAACGCGAGCCACTCATGGCCGATCCACTGAACGCGGGCAACTCCTGAGCTGGTTTCGTGGTAGCGGGTCGAATCCTGATTATCTTTTCGAGTGCTTCTGCTAAGCGTCCTATCCTTTTTCCTTCCTGAGAGTTCTCGAATGCGATCTATTTCGATACGGCGACGGTAGTCTCCTGTGTTTCCTACGCCTCGGCAGTCGATCGCCTTGACACGGTAATTGGGGGCGACTCTTTTCCTGCGTGACATCGCGGCTTGTGTAGTGCCTTATATCGCAGTATTCGCTCCCCTAGAGTATAGCGATAGATCGCGACCCGTGCGTTTATTCTACCTAGCGCAGGTTCAAAATGTTGCCCTATTTGTGAGCCCTGCGCTATGACGACGCTTCTCGGTGTGCGGAAGCGGTGAGGAGGGGAGCTCCCCCCGTATGGTATTAATACGTTCTGCCCATACCGAAACGTAGCTATCATACCAAACGTCCGCGGCAACTTCACTATGCTCCTCAATCTGCGCGACGTCCCAAGCGAGCTTTTTCTTGATTAGTTCTTCTTCGAGATCCAGACGTATCCTCATTATCTCAGCGTGTTCCACTGTGGCCCTGTATTCTGCTTTCCGTAACGCGTCGTTAGAATTCGCGGCTGACCTGACCAACCGAGCTACAGTTGCACGAGGCGCGGGCCCCGTAAACACATTTCGATTTACCGGCGTCCTTTCCTTAATAACAGGTCACTCGACAGATGTTCGATGGCGAGCGCGTCTGTTTGCGGCGCGGTTGATTTTGCTTCTGTCTGCTGCGGAATGACGTCGGTTTGGTACGAAACTGCGGGGAGAGGCGCGGCCGTGGCACCTGTGTTCGCACGATACGCGGGATTCGCGAGTGAGGTGTAATCGGACATCTTAATACGGACGGGCGTCTTGTTTGCGATATATTGTCCCTCGATACAGCTTCCTTCCGTCTCTAAAGAGCGTATTGGTTGCTGTTCCGCCAAAGGCACGCCCAGACTGTTACCGTTTGTCACCGTTAGGTGGTAACGTTCTGGCCGCGTCATAGCGATTAAGAAACAAGATATAACGTTTGTTCTTCCCACTAAATAGTTCTTCCTGCTTGATAACTATACACCAAAATTATTGGGGATACAAACACACTGGACTGTATATTAAAATAAAAGACTAGGGTTAAAGAAGAATTTATTATTTAAACCTCTAGAATAGCCAAGGCCAGGGCCACCTTCGCGCAACTGCGTTCCATGTGGTAGTCTAAGAAACTTACGTACCGAGTGATGACCAAAATATTCCGCTCCAACATGAAATCCGTCCTACTACATGGGTGTGAAACTTGGAAGGTGACGAAAGCTACAACGCAACGGGTCCAAGTCTTCATCAATCGCTGCCTCCGATTGACCCTAGGAATCTTCTGGTCTGAAACGATCCGCAACGCAGAACTCCTGACACGTTGTAGAGAGCAGCCGAACGGTCAGTAAATGAGACGCCGCAAGTGGTTGTAAATTGTATACATGCTCCGCCGAGATCGCAGTCATATTCCCAGGGAGGCCCTGAAGTGAATCCCGCTAGGAACTAGGATACAAACCTGGCGGCGCTCAGTGGCGGCTGACAAAAAGACGCTCGGGCTAACGTGACCCGAGACCAAGCGCAGAGCCTACAATAGAGCCAGCTGGCGGCGTCCTGTGGACGCCCTCTGCTCTACTACGAGGATCTAGGAACTTAAGTTAAGTAAGTCATAATAAGGTATGGAAACGGAGACCAATTCAGAGCAGGGTACCGAATACAGCAGTAACATCAAGCGTGTCATACTTTTATTGTCAGAGGCCAAGACAGGTTTCGGGCAGCTGCGGCGCTTTAGTTAGTTACTCACCGATTCGTAGAGGTCGACGAGGGCAAGCAGCCGACATTGCTGGTAGTATGTGGAGCGCACGCCGCGCATGGTGACCCGCAGGCAGGCGACCTGGTCCGAGCGGGCTGGGATCACGGGCGGCTGGTACTCCCGAAGGCTGCGCGACGACGGGTGGCACTTCTCGGACCGCGTCCTGTATATCGAAATTTGCTTAGTTTTATGTTGGTACATTTCATTTAAAAATATCATAAGTTGTTGTTATATACAGACCAGATGTCCATGAGCTGTATGGCGCAGGAAAGATCGATGGTGAAGTAGTCTGCGAGCGCCTTGCGGCACTTGTCCAGGCTGACCACATGCTCCATGTCGCATCTGCCCAAACACAAGTATATTGTAAATACCCAACGAACGACGTATGTCTAAATAAAACAAGCAGAATAGTTTTCGTCTAAAAAAAAGTTAACTCAAAATTGCAACAAAACAAGAAGAGAAGCATAGTAAAGTGGCTGTCATGGGTAGAATTGGGAATGCATGCTTGATGTTTTAAGGGTGATTGAAAGGAGATTAACAAAGACAGTATTTGTTAGACCTGTCCCTGATGGACTTATATCCATATTCATAAAATACTGATCTATTGAGTTCGAATGAAATTAAAATCAAATGAAATAAAAAGAAAGAAAAACTGAAAAATTTTCATTACGCTTTCAAATATGGAGGTACATGACTTGAAGACAAAGGAATTTTCGAGAGCTTCAATACGCATGCGCTATGGCCTCGCCCGGGCCAAGCGTAGCCTACGCCTTGCAGCTAGTGCTTGCAGGGCGCATGTCAAAGTTTAATCGATCGCTCTTTGTCCGGCGCCCCTCACCCCGGACCCCCGGCATGTTCGTTACAACAATATTAGAATTGAAAACAACAAAACAAATCGCAAGAATGTACGCGCAGCACTGAAAAATTAAAGACATACGTATTTCATCAACTTTGCTGTAAACTTTGAACATTATATGCATTCAAAAAAAACTTCGCCAAGATGCAAATGATATAAATAAACATTATAAAATAAACACGTTATTTAAAAATAAAAATGTCACAACAATAAAATCGCAATCGATTTTTAAGTTCGTACTCAACGCTTTGAGTCGGACTTTACCGCGTGGTTTGTTCAAATCCTGTTATCTGATACCCATGTTTAGGGTATAGGAAAAATATGTTATCCGCCATTTTGTAATGGCGGCCATATTGAATTTATTCACAATATACTATATTTGTCAAACTGATGAAGTGATTGTGCAGAAACACGAGTCGCCATCTTGTAGTGGCGGCCATCTTGGATTTACAATAATACTGAAAAAATTGCATCGTCATCGAGTGTACCAAATTTCAGGAAAATCTGTCAAGTGGAAGTGTGTCCAAGGTACAGGCAAGTTTACCAGAAATATAGAAGATGTAAAGATTGCAAACAAATAAAAAATATAATTATAGCAGACCACCAAATATACAGAAAATCTTACGTGTGTATCACAGCTGGCTTCTCAGGAGTCGTCATTTTGGATCGTTTTTCTTACATCGGGAAACACAGACACAAAGGAACCTATCTAGATATATTGAGATGCAGATAAGAGTACCCGCACGTCTGTACTAAGCAGCAGCAAATCCCGAACTGCAGAACAGGGCAACGCAGGTGAGTGGGAGCGGGACGCAGGAGAGTGGGAGCGGGACGCCGGTGCGCACGCACGGACGCGGTATGAGTCTCCGGCCCATACACTGCTCGACATCGATTTTCCCCGGCGCCCTTCCCTGCCCCATATTCCAGAATGTTCCATGTTTGAAATAAGCTCAATCTTGATTTCAAAATTTGTGCTTTTAAAACTAAATAACGCGATGTCACTTTCTATATCTAAGGCCCAAAATAAAAATAATTCTTTTGATGCATAATACCAGAAAAAAAAAACGTTTATTATTAGTAAAAATCATGTTACAGAAGAACACACAAAACTAAACTTTATGTAACCTCAATGTAAAGTCGATATCGAAAAGTTTCATAATGTCGCTAAACTCTTCCATGAGATTCGGCGCAACGACTTGCCAACGTTCTCTGCCACCGGCTTTCGGTTCTACCAGAATCTTTATTTCTCTGAGTTCTGAAATATAAAATAACTTAAGATTTATGTTAGTTCGAGTTGTTATTTAAGTATAGTACGAGAAATATTTAGTATAGTAGTCCAGTCTCTATTATTAACCAATTCAGCAGGACTCTCATGACTGCAACAAATATAAGCGCTCACCGCAGCAAACGCCGCAGGCGACGAGCTCCAGCAGGGCTCTGAGATCGACCTCGTCCGCCTCGCCTACGAACAGCAGCCGCGCCAGCTCCGGCAACCGAGTCAACGTCACTCGCAGCGACGGCGCCGCGTTCCTTCGCTGCTGCACGCTCAGCGTCACTGATTAATAAAACAAATGTGAAGGTTAGCATCCGCAATGTCGACCCGCACTGGGCCAGATTTGTTAACACTTCTGGTTGGGACAGAAAGGAGCTGGTCCCTAACGTAAAATGTTCAAAATTCGAGCTAACCCAGTGTGCTGGCATAGTAGTAACAGATGTGTCTGAGGAAGCTGTCAACATCCAGGTCCTCGCCGTCCAGCCGCGTCCCGTTGTGCAGGTGTGCCTCCCGCAACGGCACACTCGGCGTTAAGAAACGTCTTACGTGGTCGTAGTCTAACATACGATCTGGGAACAGTTTCCTACCACGGTGAGGGTATGTCAACTATACTTTTGTAATGTGCCATATTAACCTAAAGGTAACCATAGTTGCTGCATCAAAGATAGCAGCAGGTGCCCGCAGGGCCCCCAGCCTGGAGGGTATAAAAAAATTCTACTTTTGTAGCAACTAACTGTCGCTCTCCAATGTTAAGACATTTCTATCAAAACATTCTTTATCTTTGATGAATAATTATAGTTGTAGCTTAACTGTTATATAAAGTAAACATAAATTGTTAGTCACAGAAGAGCATGACGAGGTAGAGGTCGGGGCAGGCGCCGGCGACGCGCTGCCATGTGCTGTCGGGCACGCCGGCTCCGCCGCTGCCCAGAGACGGATCAGATCGTCCTGGCGTGTGTTCTTCCACGCACAGCACCTAACGAACACAGAACTATGGAAATCCATACTCTCTACCACCTGTCTAGACATTAGACGTAGTCTCTTCAAAATCGTTTTAAAATAGCTGATTAGCCAAATAGTAAGTGGAATGCCTGCAATCTGAAGTGGGGTCTCTTGAGTATGGACAGTAGTGAGACGAGGGCGTTGCCGGTGCCGTCCGCAAGGTAGCCATACTCCAGTGCCAGCACGCGCAGGTTGAGCAGCTGGCCTAGGCTGCGCGCGAAGCAGTGAGCGGTGCGCGGACGCGGGATGTACACGCCACTGCCTGTGTGCCATCGTCTAGAATACTTATTTACGAACATCGGCCTACCCAATTACTATAGCCTGTTCCAATACAAAGTAATAACCTCAGATTATAATATTTGGAATTTTCACTTTATGAATAATTCATAACAACTGACCAGTGATGTAACTATAGTTGATAAGTAGAGGATTCTCATTTTGGTGAAAGAACCGCCAAAGGAACAAGTACTTGAGCGAGTGTGCGTTGAAACATGCGAGTTGCTGGACCAAACGAACGCCCTCCAGCCGCGAGCACCTTATGTTCTCAAATGATACCAATTGCAGACTGTCCTGGACACTTATAAATGTATTTATAATTAAACTTTTTTATATTACAAATTACAACAGAAGAGATGTTTTTTTATTTTATTTCTTCTCCGACGTCAAAATATTGAGTCGTCAGATAATGTTAGGTTAGGTTAGAACGCACCTCAGGATATTCAAGAGACTTTCGAAGAATTTCTTTCTCTTGTAGAAGTCCATGGTATTGAGTTGCACCCACTGGTCGGTGACTATCATGCGCTCCATCTGACTCTCCTCGATTTCTATCCTCTGAAATGGAATAGAAACAACAACGAGATAGAAAGACGGACTAAAAGACAAGGACTGCTGAGTTTCTAAGTAAGTCACTGTTGCCTTACAAACGGACTAACCTGCATAGTTGACTGTAAAGATCTATGTAACTCCTTTAAGTATCTAAAGGAAAATTTTTTCTCCGCGGTGTGGATCCTCCAGAGATGGTTGCCATGGGGGGAGAGTAGGGGCAGGACGGGGTATTGCGCGGGAAAGAGCACAGGCTCGCAGTGCAACCGACCCACGACGTACCTCTGCACTTCTGGGATTGTCCAGAAGCACGTGTCATCCGTCCTGAAATATGCCTCAATTTTACGTCACCCGAGAACTTCTTCATCACAACTTATCAAGTGCGGACGTGACCGAGCGCTGATTTAGTTATTTTCTTCTTTTTATTGTCATTTTCTTTTTCTAGGGTAGATAGCGGCCAACTAGTGGCGGTACAAAAGATCATTTACCTACAGACGACTGCGGAGTTGACAATTTATGCATCTCTTTCCGTCTTGTGCAGAGTAATTCAATCTCACTTTTTAATTATATTAAAGGTACATTGGTGACACATGGTTAACAATATTCAGTAGATTTTTCATATTTACCACTAACATAGCAGATTAAATGAAATGTAAAATTTATGACCACTTGGCCTGTACGCTTGCGGCTTGTTCATATGGATAACATGAATTGGCTGGCGGGAATCGAACCCGCAAACTCGTTGTTGGAAGGCCGTATAGCGTCATAAGAGGATTTGTGACCCGAGCACGTAGTCAGCAGTCTGCAGGCCCCTGCTGCTCTGCACGTAGTGTAGCCAGAGGAAGGGGTCGCGTCGCCAGTCTTCGAGCGCGAGCGCGCCGCGGCCGGGCCTGTACGGCCGCAATCCGTGCCTGTGTATCTCGTCATATGGCGTCCAGCACACGCAGTGGTCGTCCGCTATGCATATCGTATTAAACTGTTAACGTCAGTACGTATTGATTTGTTTTTCCAAAGACAATTTGAGGGACAAAACACATTGTTCAGATGTAATTGATAATTGAATCAATATTGTGAAACAGTACTAAGCCTGCACTCATTTATGCCTACACATATACAATTTACACTTTATATTATCCTTATTACCTTTATTTTCCATTATTTCGTGTGAGAGGGCATTTCATGAGACATAATAAAATTATTCGATTTCAATTCATTGCGCCGACCGGCGACCGGCGACCTACCCGTCACATCTGTCATTTACAAGACAGGTAGCATGAAATTAACTATCAATAAACAACGCTATAAACATTATGAACTAAATTATTAAAAGTTTGAAATGCTACCATAATACCACTGACCTCTCTAAATTAATAGGTAAAAACTATAAAACATGGTAAAAATCACAGAGTTAGTTGTCTATGTGTACAAACTGTATTTTCCTTTAAATGTTTTGGCATTAACCGTCAAAGGTTGTCAATGTTAAAAAAATATAAAATTTGATTGAATATTGTAAATTAACCTAAATTTTGTCGTGCTGATCTTAGAAAATGGTCATTAAGAAAAAAAATGATCAGTAAGTAAAAACAGTATTTATTATTATTATCGTACTGAAAAAGATTGAGTTAAAATAGCCACATCATGTTGATCTAAAGGCTGGACACTCAGTCGTAACGGACTTAGTCCTTTAAGGTCAGGAGGGATTCCCGGTCTGTTTCTTGAGTGCGGAATCTACGCGACGCTGTTCGTTAACGGCTCTTCTTTCCTTATAGTTTATTTCCTTCAAATCGTTTGAAATTAATACTGTCGTGGACGTTTGTCGTGGTGGCGAATAGTAAGTAACGTCATGTATGTCCGAGCAGCGGCGGCGAGCCGAGCGAAGGCGACGTGATCGACTTGGGTGGGCCCCGCAGGCGGCGCACGCGCGCCCCTTACACGCCGAACGCTAGGCTGTGAGTAACCACACACTTGCAGACATTTATTTCTCCAACATATTTTACAAGGTATTTTTCGCTTCTTCCTTCCTCTTTGTCCTAGATACCCAGGCGTACGAGCTGCAAAGAAGAAGCCTAAAGGAAGCGATACAAAGCTGCACCGTAAAAAGAAGATGAGGCCGGCTAGTCAGCTGGTGCCGAATCCGCGGCTGTATCAGGCGCGTCCTCGGCGGCTGCCGCGCGTGCCACCCCCTGCCTGGCCCGCGGTGTCGTGGACGCCGCGAGCGCCCACCACATGTCTCGACACCGCATCGGGTGTCGCGCTGCGCTTCGCCGAGCGTCGCTTAGAACGTCCTGAGCAGCCGTACAGCGCTCCCGACGCTCCGCCACCCCCGCGCACCCGACCCCGGCCAAGGCACCGTCGCGCCGGCCGGAGGGCTCCGCGCCCTTCCGCGCCTGCTCTCGTGCCACCCAAGCAAAACGTGAAATGAAGTGTCATTGTGCTTTTTGTGAAAACAAATATTGTATTATATAAATAACAACAAACAACTCTGTTTTATTTTAATACCTAACTAACGTTTGTATAGTGAATGAGTCAGGCCGACGGTTTGTTGCTTTCGTTCAGCGCTAACCGTCGACGCTAGCCGTCGACTGCCGCCTAATTTTGTTATTACCGCAAGTATTCGTTGGCTAAGGAATAACCCTAAATTGATGAAAGGCCACGGTTGGGGACCAGGAGTGTGGGCCGTCCTCCCTCCAAATGGACCGATGACTTAGTGCGGACGGCAGGAACTCGTTGGATGCGGAAGGCGGAGGACCGCATAAGCGGAAGGCATTGGGAAAGGCCTATGTCCAGCAGTGGGCAGACAAGGGCTGATGATGATGATGATGATGATGATGAAAACGTTTTCTCTAAGAGAAGTATCGGGAGCGCAGGACAGCAGAACTAGGAGCACAAATCCCGATGTATTGAAAATCGTGTAAAATACTTCGACAAGCGTTATCGTATCAAATCAGTTTAGATTTTTTTCAAATGTACTAACACAAACAAGTTTTACTGCATCCATTGCTCAACAGTTTACGCGTGAAGCTTATCGCATCGCAAGGCTCGCTTACCGTCGAATGCGACCAATGTGCGCACGCATTATTAGTTGATGCCGGCGGGTGTGGCGCAGGCTAGCTGCGGCGGTGGCGCGAGGCATGCGGCCGGGCGTCTCGTGCGCAGCGCTGGTGGTGGGTGCGCTGGGGCTGGCAGCCTCTCTCCCCGACTCCGGTACTAGCGAGGAGCTGCGCCAGGCCCTCGTGCTGGTTGATATTCTTAGATCCGGTGAGTAATCAGCGCGGTTAGAACCTAACTGGTGTGTGTCGACGTGCGTGGAGTGTTTCACTGAATACTGCCATTTATTTCTCTCAGATATTTTACATAGTAAGATAATTTGGGTCACAGACCTATCGAATCTATTGAGTTAACATTTAAAATCACACTATCGTCATCATTATCAGCCTAATGTATTCCACTGCTGGACGTAGGCCTCTCCCATCGATTGATAACCGGTCCTGCGCCGCCCGCATCCAGTGCACTCTCGCAATCTTGACCAAGTTGTCGGTCCATCGTGCGGGAGGCCTACCAACGCTGCGTCGACCTGTCCGTGGCCGCCATTCCATGGCTTTCAGGCCTTATCGGTCGTCTGCTCTGCGGTCAATCACACTAATATTTGAAATAATTCTGACGTCACGACAACAGGGATGGCAAGGCATAGGGCGACCGCGATTCCACCTGCGCCAGTGCTGGCTAACAATGCACCCCGGCTCGACCCGTTGTACGATGGACCTTACTACGGATACCGTGAGTTCTGTGCTATTAGTATCACATCGAGTAGGTCACGCCCACGTCGAGCACAGTTTCAGGCAGCGAGCTTGGGGTAAGAGATTGTAATTTGAGGCATAGGAACAAGCGGCATGCCTCATGTCCAGTGACTAACATTATCTATTTCATTTAAGCAAATTTTATTTTTAGATGCACCTTTTCGGCGTTTCCACGGTAAGTCTCGATCGTATTTACCTTTATAAAATTCAATTAAACTAACGTTTCAAAACCGCCTCTATTTCAGTACAGTTAAATATATTGTAGCTTGTTTTCACTCACTACTGCAGAACATGTTTCATTAGACTACGCCATGTTCCTCAGGCACGAAACTAAATTGGCTTGCGTCAAACAGACCCAGTCGGAGATAATTGAGTTCTGTCATTCCTCATAGCTTAGCATTTTTCTTTACATCGTGTCCACTGGGAACATTCACCTGAATATTATGTGAACCGATACAGGTGCGCGAGGCGGACGCCGGCAGCCGCAATATGAAGATTCGTTCGGGGCCCACCCGGGGAACCAACAAGGTTACCAACTTCTATTAATCATTTTTTGTAAATGTCTGTTACTCAAATAGATTTGATTCCATATTCAAAGGTAATGTTTTCGCCCGGGGAATACCACTACCGCACAACAGACGGGCGCCAAATGCAAGCTATTCCGCGTTTTCTTTGATTAGTCTGCGTGCCGGAGCAAATATTTTAGTTCTCTTCCCCTATCCACCCTTGTTATTACAAAGTAAGGATGGAAAGGTTAATATCTTCTTACTATTTCGAAATCGAGTTCAAATTCTCATTTTTACAATTTCTTTTCAAAAAATTAAATAACTTTAGAACACACTCTGTATTTATATAATTCATTCATATCTTATTCTGCAAGCTCTTTTTGACAACATTTCACACAAAGGTATGGTTCTATATGGAGGAAAATCTCATACAAAAAACTAGCTGACTGTTTTAGATGGACTTGGTGATGATGCAAATGAACCCGCCCCCATCAAAGTTAGCCACGAACACTCGACTCTGCCAAATGGGGCTGTGTCAGGTGTTACAGTTGCGGCGCCGAGTGCGCCGGCCTCGGAGGCGCGCGAGACTGATACAGCCACAGAAATTGCCACAACCAGCCACCGCATAGTCTCGATGAGCCCTCATACTACCTGGAGAAGCCCCATCACCAGAACCCGCGGTCGTGAACACTTCAAGCCGACCCGCACTTCCTCGGCTTCAATCTCCACGCCCAGTAAATATTTTTATAATCTTTATTTACTTACAGTACAATAAATAAATATTTGTTGTGACCGCTTTGACCGATTTGTTTTAGAAATTAAAAAACTAAAGTACGTAAAAAAGGACAAGTTTCCGACGGCTGTTATCAAGGTGGAAGGAAAGAAGACGACGCTAAGCGGCAACCAAATAGAGGTGTCCCAGGCGGCAGCGGAGCTGCAGCGCGAGGCGACGGCGAGGTACAGCGGCAGCGGCGCGCCTCGGCCCTGGTCTCACCGCGGCTCCACCAGAGTGCACCTCGCGCGCAGCTCCGCGCTGCCGAGGCCTCTGCCCGAGAACAATGCCTTCTGTCACACCAGCCCTCTGAGCGCCCTCTGCCGCACTTTTATTTAGTGGTGGGAGTCTTCCGAACATTGCTACTAGTTCCCGGCTATATGCGAATTATTGTAACTTCAGTACTTAAATGCGGCGTAATTTGACTTGTTAAATAAACGTGTTTTAACTGGAATGTCAAATTAACTTGGCTCCAATATTAATGTTATCGGAGTGCTGCATGTTGTCTGCCCCACCGTGCTACTCTCGTGTGAATTAGGCTTTAATGCAACAAGTGGCAAATAAGAGAAACAAATAGCACACCGAAAGAAATTTAATCTCCATTTATTCTATGAGTTTAAAGTAAACAGAAGTATCAAAAACATAATTTAGAAATGACAAGGAGGAGAACGACATGGTCGGAGCTCGAACGCGCGCCGGCAGCCAGAGTGCACGGACAGTGAGCGAGCTCCGCTACTGAACAGTTACCACTACGCGAGGACTTAACTATGCAACAATCGTATTCTAAGTACAATTCAAAATGAACAAGAGAACTATCGGAAGTAAACAATTCAAAAGTTGGAATTACTTAGCGCGTCGCCGACCGCGGCCAGTCGACGGCTTACAAACCACACATCCAATATTAACAATTAATGAGATCTTTATATTTCATATAGCGGATAGGAGTGCTGGAACTAACGAACAACGCCTCCTGTCGGCAGGCGCGGGGCGCACAACGGACAGGGGGACGTCAGCTCGCACTAAGAGACTATCTTATCAGCTCCTACAATAATGTTTGTAGTAATCGACAATTTAAAAGTCGACAGTAGCAGGCGGGTGCGGGTGGGGGCGCGACCGAGCCTGCGCCCGCATCCGCCTGCATCACGCCGAGTTGCGTAGTGTGTTAGCATGCAGTGGAGGGGGCGGCGCCCGCCCGCGCCCCCTCCAATCTACTTACATATTTACAAATCATTTACATCTATCCATTTCACTAGGTAAGTTTTATCAATGTAAATATAACAATTGGCTTGGATAAATGCAATTTAGTCAGAGTTTGCGAGTGCAATACCTACGAATAGAATAAATACATCGACCATTGAGATGCAGTTGTGATGACATAATACATCGACCAAGAATACTATAAAGCTTGTACAAATTAGTCGACATCAAAGAATACATCTTACAAACTAGTGCCGTTGCTCGGATGCAGTTGTATAATTCAAAAGTGCTATGTACATTACGTGTCCAGAGGAAACGATTGAATCAGTTTCGAGTTCATCGTCTAGTTTGCTTATATTTAACAGATAACCTTACGTACTAAGTGCATGCAACTATCGTAAGAATAACAGAGTTATAAACAGAGACTATTTGAATATGACTATATATATAACTACGTGTGAGCCATTTAGTAACGCCTAACGCGACGTTCTCCGCCACGGAGCTCCAACATGGCGTCAGCTACAACTACGTACATGCAATAGATCAGATAAAGACTGTTGTCGGTGGAATTCATTAGTGAACCGATCCAAAAGTCCATAATTCATTGACAAAAAGCAGGCTGTACAATTGTCCCGCAAATAAATAACCAATGAACATCTGGAATATTAACTCTTACCCTAATATTGATTTTTAATAAAGAAAAGTAACAAAAAAAGTGGTAAACATATAGTAAAAAATAAAGCTGATGCGTGTACATCCGCGGCCGAGGCCGCCGGCGACACAATGCCTTTCGCCTTCTCGTGAAACAATGGGACACGTTCAATCACGAGCGCCGAACCGGCGTCACGCACAACACGACACTCCATCATGCTTCATTGAGGTCCGAGGCGGCCGAGGCGGGCCCGGGGCGCGGGCCCGCGCCCGCACGAGGCGTCGTCGTCGCGTCGTCGCGTCATTGCAACGTTTGAGATCTTTTTAACCTCTTCAACGCTTTCGATACTTTCATCCACTTAAGCATGAAAGGTCTGAAAAAGACAAATAAAATATATTTATATAGATTGTTCCATCTACTAGTAATCAACAAATGGCGTTGCATTATTTTGCATTTCAATTGTGACGTGATTTGATAGTAAGTAGTAAATATAGTAGTGCAAAGTTATTTTTTTATACGAGAAGGGGGGCGGGGGAGGGGTGTATCGAGCGGCGGGATCACAATAGCGATCATCGACACCCATGGCACCTGCAAGACTAGAGTAACCACAGGTGCATTGCCGGCCTTTGAGATAGAGGTACGCTCGCTTCTTGAAGGATCCTACGGTTGGTTTGGAAATACCATCGAGAACAGACCATTCCACAACGCGGCAGATGCGGCTGGAAGTCGCGTGAAAACCGGGCACTTGTGGAATGCCAGCCATCAAGATGGTGTGGATGGTACATGGCTGTCTGTCGTGTCGTCCGATGAAGGAACTCGGTGGCACAAATTATTCCAAACAATTCTTGGAAACATTCCCCATGGTAGATGCGATAAACAATGCAGAAGGAGGTGATGGCCTCCGCAAGGCCAGGGGATCGAGCCGATCGGTAAGAGCTCGGTCATTGACTATTCGAGTCGCTCTCCATTCATTATGTTTACCGTTCTCGAAGGCAAAGGTAACGCGGGAAGAGCGTAGGCTGGAGGGCAGGCCAACAAACACGGCAACGGTACACGCATTTTCAAAACATCAAAAGGTCTATTAGAAGTAATCATTTCTGGAACGACACAAAAGTGTATGATAAACAAGAAATCCTATTATAAAACATGTATGAATTAACTTGCTAACAGACGAACTATCTACTGCAAAACGTCTAAACAGGTTTACAGTTTACCCAGAACACACAAATCATATTGCAGTACCAATATAAATTACTCAATTTTTATGCACTTTATAAAGCATTGTAACTAAAACAGAAAAAAAAAATTTAGAGAATGTGTTTATTAAAAAGGAACGATCTCCACAAAGCAGACTGGACGTTGAACTTTTATTTTTTTTGTCTTCTACACTATATTTCAGGATATAGTAAAACATTTACAGAAATAAAAAAAAATGCTACATGAATTTTTTTTCCAAATAAACAGATAAAAAAATTATAGCTCCCAATTTATTGACGATAAATTAGTTGATAAAATAATTAGTACCTGGATAAATTCTCTCCAAGTAACTATCCGAACTTGAGAAATTACATATAACGTTCGAATAATAATTTTCGATTTCTTCCCAAAGTTTAATAATATTTTTATTCTTTTCACCTTCAACAAAAATAAAATGTTTGTCGCCAGTATCGAGGTAAAAGCCTGTTAAATAATTTTCTTTCGAGTGCATTCTTTGGTTCAACTCTTCGATATTTTCTAAAACATCACACGCTACTTTCGCGCTGTCAGCTAAAGCGTAAAGTCGGGATAAGCATTTCGTCAAATTTATTTCACATCCCAATAATCCAACTGATACTTCTATCGTCATCTGAGAATGAAGCACGACATACGGTTGAAAAGATATCTTATTCGTCTGTATACTGCTTATATCATTTATGTAGTTCGTGCAATCACTTCTCAAGTCAAATATCTCAGTCCGTTCCGGGTACAAACAGAACTCTCCACATATGACTTTGTTTGAACCTCTGGACAATTCTCGTACATCGATACGTGTTCTTGCAATAAGTGCGTCTTCATCAATAACACTTAGCGAAGAAGAGGTAAAACTCGATTGTATGCTAAAGAAATTCTGAACAGTCTCCTTCTTTTGAATTTTTCTTATTCCACGCAACTAAAACATTTTTTTTTAATTTACGTTCCATCAATCACAATTTTGCTTAAATTATGTTTCAATACTTGGTGCCATTAAACATACAATACTAATAATAGTTCACTAATACTAATAATTTCTTGTAACCATTCTTAGTAAGCTTGAAAAAGCTTGTGTTAGAATATGGTTCACGACAATAGTCAATCAATTATATCAACATCATCATCATCATCAGCTCACTATACGTCCCCACCGAGGGGCTCAGAGCCTGCCCTATTATTACGGATGACTAGGCCATAGTCAACCACGCTGGCCCAGTGAGTGTTGGTTGACTTCACACAACAACAACCAAACCCAACATGAAAAAAATTAATTCTCTATCCATTGATCATCGCTTCACACTTGAACTTCAGCTCCTTTGATTATTTTTGTTAAGTTTGTGTGTCAGTTTGTTATGAAATGAGAAATTAAGTTCAGCGGAACATTAGAAAAGGAAATTGCCTTTTATTAATTTTATTTATTAAGTACTCTCATAAGTCTAATACTAGCGTAGGCTGTTAAAGCTAAGCTGGAAGGCCTGCACGAAAAGCTTGTACCGGATTTTAATAATCCGCCTATCCTTATTAAAAGATTTATAACTCATTGTTTTTTCTTCTTAGTAACAGTTGTAGATACAAGGTAGTTTGGTAATTATAACAGTTAACAAAACACTTTAATAAATTAAAAATTGTCACAATAAAAAAAAAACATAATCCGTAAGAAAGTGTGCATAAAGAATTATTTACCTGCACATCGAATCCATTATCCATTAATGCATTAAATATTTCGAATATTAATGATTTCTCAATAGTTATAACATGGTTATCATTAATTTGAAGTTTTGTTTCAATTGGTACATTGTGTAAAACTGAATCATGTTCCATATTCCCAACTTTCCAACGTGTGTATATTTGTTGAATACTAGATTGAAATTAATAAATGTCACCTTTACCTTTATGTACATTTTTACCCAACTTTACTATACACGTTCGCTGCGAAACGAGTTCTATATCATCCCTAATGCAACTTCCCTGTGGTGCGGCAAGGAACAACGTGTACTTCTCTGTGGTGCGAAGGACATAGCTTTGTTAGGGGTCTAATGGACCGCGTGTCGCACTGACGTATAGTCACGGATCGGGTCGCTAACACCTCGTACCGCATGGACGGAAAGTACGCAAAAACTGACGCAGCGAACGTGTCAAGAAGCTGTCTTTTATGCTAGTAATAGACATCCTCACAGCTACCCTGGTTGTATCTACTTCTGGTTTGAATGACATGGAGAATATTTATTCAAAGGACAAATATATATTTGAAAAAGCTTGTGTTATAGTTCAAGGTAGTAACTAAATAACGGGTTTCGAAAGCGTGACCGCTATCGTGATACATTAAAATACAAAATGAATTATAATGCAAGAATTGTTAATAATTAAAAAGTACTAATATTTTCTAATTCACGTCTTAATGAGAATTTGTTAGATGACATTATTTTTTTGTCATTATTTAATGAAACAAATAAAGCACTTAAAACACATATGGCATAATATTTCGTTTTGAAAATTAATATTATCCTTAAATAAAAACAACTTCACCCAGATATTTGGAAGTCATCAACAGGTATACTGTCCAAGTATTTGATATTAACGAACAGAATAGGTAGATCGTCTTGTGCTGGCAAATTGCTAGCACTTACAACAGCCAAAATCCGGCCCTGCAGTGGCGAGCGGTGGCCGACTTCAAGACAACGATTTAATCTTCCAGACCCTGCAATATTCAGAATCATTACACAAATTCTAATTAAATAACTCAACACAGACACGTAAACCAAGCAATTTACTAAGTAAATAGGAAAAAGTAATTTCTATCCACACATAAGTAAGGATATGTCTACATTGGAGCAATTTCCTGTTTATTATGCCTTTTCCAATAACCATAAGAAATGTACTGCCGAAAAACCTCTACTATGACTAGCTGATTCAATGGACGTTATACTATATTAACTGTTGAAATTGAATTCAAATGTTCACCGCAAATTTATTATTTTTTATTGAATAATATTCTTCTGACAGTAATAAACACAACAAAGAAAGAGTAAGTTAAATTGTTCCAACCGTTCACAGTTGATTTTGTAATGCGATGACCAAGGGATGTTAACTCATATGTTGACTGTGACCTTATCAGCTATGATAGGGTAGTCTCCTTCAGTGGGGATGTGTAGTGAGCTGATGATAAGTTGTTTAATTTGTTCTTAATGTGATAATTACCAGCAAGTATAACTTCTCCGTTTATTTTCAATTTATAACTTTCACTGTCAGGTGAAGATTTTTTTCCTTTCTCCTTATGATGCAGTTCACCACTTGCAACAATTTCGAGTTGAACGTTAGATGACAACATTGTTTCTCGTACGACCCCTAAGATAGCGTCTTGGTGTCGGACATCTAGACATTTTAGAAATAAAATAATTTAAAAGATTGATTATATAAGCAAACTTTAAAAAGTTTAAGTACGTACAATTACAAGATGTTTAGCAAATATTAGGGAATTTCTATAAGTAAAATTTGACTTAATTTAAAAGCGGTGTGCATTATAAATTCAAGTTATACAGCATTAATACGCCAGCTTAAAATCTGGTGCGAAATTCAATCATAGCTTATAACTCTTAAACTACATAGAATAGAAGAAAATTTTCTAACCTGACACTAACATCGGAGTGTCGAATTCACCATCGAAACACGACGCAGGGATATGTTTTAAGACATTTTCCCAAATTGAATTAATAATCGATTTAATAATACCTTCGTCTTCATTCTCTACTATTTTACCAAAATATCTAAGTTCACCGAACTCTAAAGGTGGAATTAATATGCGAAAGTCCTTGTCATTTCTAGCGCTGAGGAACAAAAAACACTTTCTTTTAAGAGCAAAACTCGTAAACAAATTAATTTAGTACACAACTTACTTTGTACCCAATGACCCAGTTCCAACGGTTGGTACAATCACAATTTCAAATTGGCGGAATTCCTCAACCTTTACGGGAAATTTATGTCGTATCGTGAACACCATCCAATGCTTATTAAAGAATTGCCAAGTTCTTACCCAACCGTATCTGTTCCCACACCATATCTAACATGAAATTAAAACGGAAATGATTTTAACAGTTTTACAAATAGTCTATCGTGAGTTCTGATAATGACGCCACTAAACTTAATTAAGAGTGAATAGACCTTAGTAGCCACGTTGGCCTACTACGGTTTCTTTGAAACAATAAACATAGTTCCAGGCAGTACAGTACAGTGTAAAATTTAATCCAGAACCGTTTAACTTTGGATTACCTTCTAACAAACATTCATCCAATCATTTAAATCTACGTATTTGTGTTATGAATACATAACATATAAATGTAGTAACAGAATGGTACATACTTTACCAGCAATCGACCACATCAGAACATCTAAGTCATACGTATAACCTTGATATAAGGTATAGTGAAGCCTTAAGCCTTGGCTGCAAGGACCTAATTCCGTCCAGTCCCCGCTGACGTTGTCATTCTGAGTATTGTCCTCATTCAGCACGACTTCGACGGCAAATGTCAACGTGAAACAGCTATCCATAACTTCTAAGTTGTGAAAATAAAACGAAATAAATATTATTAACACCTGGAAATAATCATTTGAACAAACATTCTTTGTTTATTCCATATTTAAATCCTTAATTATATTAAAAATGATTCGTTTTTTTTTCAAGTAAACAGACAACTATACTAAGGTAATTCTATTACTAATAAACTATTAATTTGGGAGAAAAAATATGAACTAAGAGTATTGTTCGACAAAACAGTGACACAAAATCATTGACCACATCATTAGCGCACCTGTGTCAATGTCAAATAAGTGTTGCATGTTTTTTCCTCTATATATTAATTTATGACAAAATAGGTTTTACATATTTTCTAACCAGAGAGCCAGAGGTGTGTTTCAAAATTTATAGTACAGTTAAGATGTGGTGTAATAAAAATATTTAACGAATTATTATTTTTAGAAACTATTTGAACCCATCATTCGTTGCTATACTAAAGTCAAATCAACACGAAGTGTTTCATCAGCCTGCCCTTTTCCCTACGGAGAGTCGGCACAGTATGTACTTCTCTTCCATACATCTCTGTCAGCTCATATCTGAACTCACACACTTCCTAGGCGTATCCTCTTTCGCACAATCCATCATACTTCGGTGTACCTCTACCTTTATAGCCACCACACTCAATCTCATCACCTTCTTTTTTATGTGCTCATCATATCATCATCATTTTAAAGAATAAAATAATGTCAACATCGATGTATGTCATAAAAGAGTTTAAGGTACAAGCAACCGTGGAAATATTTAGTTGATATAAATATATAGATTCAGAAATAAGATCACCATCATCAAGACATAGGCCTTCCTTCGAGATAAAATATAAATTGCTGAATTTGTCGTGATGTCCCAATTGTGAAAACTTTGTTACAATAAACATTTTTTTTCAAACGACCAATTAAACTAAGCGATTAAAATGTAAAACAAGGTAAAATAAAAATGCAAAAAGCCCTTGAGCTTACATCTATGATTACACCATCTAACTCGAGTCTGCGTAGAGGGAAAAGCTTTAATTGTAAACTCTTTCATCTTCCGTATTAGTCCCATGTGTCGAGAAAAAGTTGCGTTTCATTATGCCACTATTACTGGGACTTTATAAACAGAATAGTCTATTGTTAATTTACGATATGAAAGGCAACAGTTGCTGTACAAGGCTAAAGGTACAGTCAGCCAGACTTATTAGTTTTAAATTGGTTACTCAATCAAACACCTTCACCTCTAATCCCTTGTGTCTACACTTACTTAGATTTATAGCTTGTAATACCGTTTTGAAGTAAAACGTGTCCGGAACTAAAGATTCAAATCTGCTAATAATTTTATAAAAAGAAAAGAATTTATGAATAAATGATGTACACCACATGAAAGATAGTAAATGCCATCATCATCCAACTGCCTTTCCCCTACAAAGGGTCGGCATAGTACTAACACACATATCTGAATTCACACACTTCTTGGGCATATCCTCTTTCAAACAATCCATCCGCAACAAAAGAGATGTATTGGACTTATAAGGCTCGTAAAATTGGGACGAGCAGTTATTAAGATAAATTATTAAGTCTTCATTTATTATTAATATCCAATAGATGTTTTGTACAAAAAGTCGCCTTTTTCTGTACTAACTTAATTAGATTCTTTATTCCATACTGCCTTCGTAACGTTTAACCAAAGAAAAAGTGAATGCTTCATTTTCCTTATTATTCTCTTCGCGTTAACATCGTATTCTCTTGAATGTCTGAAGGTTGATTGACATATATAATACATACTTCTTCTTTACACAGTGTTACAGAATTTTTTAATTGGTAAAATGAAATCACTTAATTCTTATAACTTTATCATGCAAGATCTCAGCAACTACGGCAAAGATTTGAATAATACTTTTACTACGACCTAGCGTTGCACTAACGACAACTTTTATGTTATGAATGTAACGGTATTAATATTATGAGATAAGTAAATTGAAAAAAAAAACTGCTATGCGAAAACAGGCACAGACACGGGCCGCAGACATGCACGGTTGTCATGGTAACCACTCACTATTAATGGTTAGGTGCTTCGTCTTTGTCGCTTTTTCTTTGTCTTATAGAATTTCATACGAATAAATTTAGTTAGTCTAATCTCTGAGAAACTGTCTTAAAAAGGTCATAATTCGATTAAACAACGTAATCCATCTGTTGACATAATGCGAAAAATGTCACATGAATAAATCTGCGTCTGCAAATCTGAGTACCAACGTATTAAATAGTTAATATAATTTTTTCATATTATAATCGCAGTATTGTAGATTTTCCTTTTAACAACCGTTACGTGAATTATTTATTTAATCCAATTATGGCGAACAACTGAACAAATGAGGCGAACAAATCTTGGATGACCTACGTATGTAGTCCAGAAATTGTTCAGTGTAATAAAAAATCATTTTTAATTCAACATAAAACAGATTTAAATATTTGATACTCATATTAATCTACGCAGTAGACAAGAAAGGCGTAGTTACTTTTCGTCTACGACTACGTCATTGTACTCGTATTAAGTCGAGTATTCATTATAAAAATCTTTTATGCCTTAAGTTTATTATCAACGCAATAACCAAAAGCGTTTCATACCACCTTAAGCCCCAGCGGAGAGCATTTGTTATTTAAATTAACCGGAAAATAAACAGGGCTGATGCGGAAAGTACTGTGCTCCCTAAGTACTCAGCACATTTTGAAATTATCGGAATAATGTTTTCTACTTAACGTATATTTAAAAAAAAATCTTCTGATTATTTATTGTTAAGCGCCTCTTCAGCAATAGTTAGGATGTCTAAATTATATAATATTCAAATACTTCTAAATTTCCCAAGAGACCTAAATCGTCTTTGTACGTCTAAAATGTACCTTAAATTCAGTGCTCAAACATTTTCGATTTAAACATCTATTCAAATTTAAATAAACCAATTTTTGTGTATTCCCTATACACAATCTGAATTTTACTCAACAATTACATGTTTTTTTTTTTAAGAGAAGGGGGCAAACGAGCTGCGGGATCACAAAGGTGGTCGTCGACGCCCATCCGCAACTTTGAAAATGATGCTTAAAGATTTAAAACTTTAACACACAAATTCTCAACTTTAATCTTTACTAATAATAGTATCGTACATATCGCGTGGTTAAAAAAAAAGATACATTTTTAGGCTAAATAAATCTCTATAAGTACTTAGTCAAATGTCGTATGAAACTACAATTGCTCTAAGAGCCACAGATGATTGTGAAGACAATGTTTGCGTCAAACGAATCATTTTAACACCATAACAAAGTTTACCATTGCGCGGAGTAAAATTAATAAACCAACTGTTTCTTAATTACGAAAACTTTCATGCGACGAATTTGGAAGTTTTAAATATAACAATACTTTGCTCATTTCAAAATATCTTTTGCAACATGTGTTTGTTTCATTACGAACTCTGATGAAGTGCCGCATGTCTCATTTATAATGTCGGCGGAATAACATTTTAACAACTTCGTCGGTGCAGATTAAAAAAAAAAACTTAGGAAAAAACCTATGTACTAGTCCAGGCAGTTATTTCCATCTACGCCAAATTTAATACAAGTCCGTTTAACTGTCTTGGATTTATCTGCTATTTAACTTTCATCCATCTAAATTTTCACAATAATATTGTTAGGACGTAGTTAGATGGCAAGAGCGTCGGTGGCACTGTTGTTCAAATCTTGATCGGACCATACCGAACTCGACATTGATCAGGTTCGATCTCCGCCATGTACCAATTTTTTTTTCCATTTTCGAATTGCATATGTACATTATCTGACGCTCTTACGGTGAAGGAATACATCGTGATGCAACCTGCACATATTCGGCGAAGACATTCAATGTTATGTGTGAAGTCAACTAACACGTACTGGGCCAGCGTGGTTGACTATGGCCTAGTCACCCCTAATAATATGTGTAGGCTCTGAGACTCTCGGTGGGGACGTATAGTGAGCTGATAAAGATGAGTAAGATGGATGTGAAATAATAAAAAAAACTATGGTTGATTTAAAATATACTTCTGCGGGGGAAATTCTAAAAAATAAGAGCTCAAGCACACTTCGGTGAATTTCAATTATTTTCATGGTACAGTGAGTTAGTTCGGCGTTTGTAAAACAAGCGAACTAAGTTTATTGTTTGCACAATAAAAATTGTTTCGTGGTCCAGCGAGTACCTAGGCTACTATCTCAGTACTCACCATACTGCCGTACTTACCTACGGCATGATTAAAATACAATAGTTGTCAATAGACATACACACTTCGGTTAACGTCTACGCCCGACCTTAGTACACTAGCTAAACGGTTTATATGAGCGACGGATTCTCAAAATGCGGCGAAAAATATATACTAAAATTATAAACATTTATAACAGCAAGCATCTTTATATGTTAAGATATTTTCCCGTTATTAAAACTATTTAAAACTTGTGCAGAGCAACTTATACTAGACGAAGTTAAGCCACAATCTTTACGTCTTGGATAGACATTGAAATATTAAAGTTTAACTCTGTTTCCAAAATGCTTTTAAAGAATATGCATTTTAAATTTAATACCTATGTACATATAACCATATATCTATAACTTAACCTAATCTGGACTGCAAAAGTAATGCCAAAAAAGGCCTACTTTTCTGGAATAGTTTTCCTCAGTACATTTACAATATTAAATAAATTACGAAAATCGGTTTTCGATAGGACTTCAAACTTGGATGAAACACATCATCTAGAGGTTATCCATAGATGAACATATCATTTAAACAGCTTTACGAGTGAGATCAAATCTCTGATTGTTCTGACGAGCCAAGGATACATTACGTAAGTTGTTTTCTATGAATTGAGTCAATGGTATTTGTACCAAAGATATTAAAAACTGGGTTTTCTTTCTCCTACATCATTAGACTAAATAATGAAGGTCGGAGAAGTATCGCTCTTCACACGTCCGAATATATTCAAAATGTAAATTCTGTTTTCAAGCATTTGAAACTATTTTAAGCATTATAAGAAATTCGATAGTAACCGGATCATGTTGATGTATTTTTCAATTGTTTGATTAACTGTCAAAAGATTTCAGCTTCATTTGAGATAAAGAAATAAAAGTTAAATGAAATTCAAAATTATAACGAGACATGGCAACGCAGACATGGCATCTGGAACGATGCAGGTTTAACCATTTAGTGAAATTCTTCGCCATTTTCGCTGAGACAGTACTCAGTTGTTTGTATAAGTTTAAGATGGCGTCAAGCGTCATTAAGCTTGCTACGTCTGCTCGGGATTCCAAAGGCTATTTTAACTTTATATTATATACGTTGCTTGTTTCTATACAACTTAAATATTATTGAAGTACTGCTTCTCAACTGCAGAAAATGTACAAGGTCTCCTATATTTATACACCGTTAACGTAACGAAAAATAATAATAAAATCCTATTCTTTATTAATTCATATTATACTTTAGGTATTGATGAAAAAAGAAGTTTATAAATAATCAAAAAGGTCGTAATAGCCACTCATTTATTGTACACTTTCATTTAAAATAAAAGAAAAAAAAGAACACTGAATAAAGGACAGTAAAACATTTAACTTCATTTAAAAATTAGCTTTATTGACTTAGTTGGTAAGTAACAAACGTCAAACCGTGTCCATTAACAAATTAGGGAAAAACAGAACCCTTTTACTAATTAAGCCTTTGCTTACAGTTGTAGATGTTTTCTTACAATTAAATACACGTAGCTACCCAATCTTTTGAGAAACATTTACGTAGAACATATTTTTTTCGTTTTTGCTTTTGTTGTATTAAAAAAAGGTATTTACTCACAAAGATTGGCGTGGGTTGAACATATGCGAAAAGATATTTTTAATATAAAAACATAATCTTTACACTAAGGCCAGCACCTTACTTGCACGTGCTGGTTTTAATTCTGGACTTTTCATCGTTGTGTAATTTTATATAATTTAATATACCTAATTAAAAACTCAGTCAGTTCTACATGGGATCTCAAAAATGCTTTTAGTAAAAATAGCTGCTTAACGGCATCCGGATTTTTTTGTAATTGTTGTGGTGTTTCTTTTAAGTAAACTTACTTATGTTTACAGAATTTGATCGTAGTATTAGATTTAAGATGAAGTGTCTATTAAACTATTAAAACTTTCGTGAGCCATTTCACTATACTACTTAAAAAACGGCTTAAATCACATGTAACTCGGTGTCAGTACCGACTAGTTTCGAGCCCATCGTGGGCTCATCTTAAGGGTGAGTGCGAACGGTACTATCGCGCGTTCGCGGCCCGTCGCTAAGTGAGCGGCACTGGCACCGAGTTACACGTGAGTTAAGTCGTTTTATAAGTAGTATAATGAAGTATCTGCTCCAGTAAATAGCAGCAGTGGAGGCATATCTTTGAATACGCAGCTATTATCTAAACCCAGCAGTTGGCCGCATGTTGGCGCAATATTAAAGTCTCACGTCTCACTACTGTTACTAGTTATTTCAGCTATGCCCTTTGTATGAAACTCATCTCTCAACAACACTGTCATATCTCATTTCGCTTTTATACATATATTTACTGTTATGCGAACAGTGTCCCAGTTAACGTTTCTGTTTTATGGTCGAGTGAGATTTAACACGGGATATCGTCGTATTTTTATAAAAGAACCTGCTTCACCCTCTCACTTCAACTTTAAGTGCGGAATTCCAAAGAATTTTACGGATTATTCAGTAACGCAAGAATACCTCGTAAAAATAGATGCCTCGTGCTGAATTTTTTTTACACAATTTCCACAGAGATTTTTTTTTTTTTGCGTGCGTATTTCCTTCAATCGATCGACTCTGGGACAATATAAGCGTGATATAACTGAGTAATCACTATGTTAGAAACTTAATAAACTATATTCTAGGTCAGTCCCTATTCTGCCAGCCCGTAAAATATGATGTTCAAGCAAATTGAATTGAAATCAAATTATAATTAAAATTGAAATTAAATGACACAAACTTGAGTTAATGTTGATTATTGTTGTCAGTTTGACGCAAAGTATTTAGTTATACAAAAGGATTTCAAAGAAATGTTGTTGAATCGTCTGGGTTATACGATAAATGTTTGAGTTATTTAATAAGACTTTTAATAGTACTTTTTGCTTTAATTTCACTTTCGCTACGAACAATATGAGGACACATCCATCTTCTACGTGATATTATTTTTAACATAGTTTTTTCGTGTCACATCATTATCATAAAGATTGTATCAAGGGACCTCGACAAATCCAAAATAATACTTTGAAGATGTTACGTCTGTAGCAAAGACAATTATCTGTAGACGTATAGCCCACTTAAAATCTATGCACCAAATACGAAACGAATTTTACCTTAGTAATTT
>JAODUI010000025.1:8931666-8944678 GCA_027563995.1 Papilio gigon
ATATCATCACTGTAGGTCCATTCATCTTTTGCGTCCGCGTCCACAGGCAAGGGGTAATTTGTATCACTATCTTTAACAGGGCTGTAGGCCTCCAAGGGCAATTCATCAGTTGTCGACGTAGTCCTACTGCGAGGCCTTCCCCTTCTTCTTTTAGGTGTTGTCGGCAAGGGCTTCGCCACACTGCTTGATTCAGCCGAATATGATGCTCTTGATAGAGCTTCACTATATGGCCACTCATTTCTTGCTTCAGCGTCCAATGGCAAGGAATAGTTTGTCGAAGTGTTTTTGACAGAGCTGTAGACATCTAGTGGCGATTCCTCTGTTGTCGATGTGTTCCTGCTTCGCTGTCTACCCCTTTTTTTCTTGGGTGTCTGTGGTATGGACTGGGCCATATCGTCCGTTTCAGCCGAATACAGTGAAGAAGTCTGATACTGGGTTTCTGGTCCTCCGCTGGTATTTCTTCCCTTATTTCTCTTTAAGGTCAGTGAGTAGTTTGAGGAGCTGTATTTGTAGGCAGAAGGGTCGTAAAGATCTGTTGGCAATTCATCGGTAGTAGATGTATTTCTGCTTCGCGGCCTCCCTCTGCTTCTCTTGGGCGTCGCCGGTGAGACCTGGTCTGCGCTGCCGGGCTCGCCCGAGTGTGTTGTTTCCGGTTGCGCCGAGGCCTCACTGCAATTCCTTTCCTTTTTTGTCTTTGTAACGGATGACACTGAATAGTATGTAGGGTTACCGTCAGCCGGGTTCATCATCGAGTCCTCCAATGTTAAACTATTTACACTGGCCGGCCTTCCCCTTTTCTTCAGTCGCACCGGTGAACAATTCTCCTCGAGATTTGGTTCGATCGAGCTGTACGGAACGGGCAACAATGATGTTGCACAAGATTTCCTCCCCTTACCGGTTTTGGAGGTCTGGGTGACGACGGGGCAAAGCGGATCTAACGAAGTCGACGTGGCAGTGGCCGAGGGCTTCTTTCCCCTCGCAGTGTTACGTCGCGTACACGACGACGCCGAGTCTGCTGCTGTTCCGCTGGCTTTTCTACCCCTCCTCTTTTTAGCGGCAACTGCTGTGTCGGGCACGCCGCCGAGCCCCGACCGGGCCGAAGATGCCGGCGCGGACCGATCGCCGCTACCTTTTTTTCCCCTTTTCTTCTTAGGCTTCGGCTTCGGCTTTGGCGTCGACGTGGGCGTCGGCGTCGGCATCGGCGTCGACGTCACCCCGCTGCCGACGTCGACCGGCTTCGCACTGTCTAAATTGGAGACGTCAGTGGCGAATATATTATGAAAGTCCAACAGTGTTGAATTACTGGTAACGAGGTCGTTCGATGACTCGCCGTAGGAGAAGTCGGCGACGCTACGCGGCTCGTCGGCGACGCGCCACGCAGCCTCAGATTCCGTGTCGGGGTCCTCCATCATCAGAGTCTTCGGCGGCTGCTCCGTTATGCTCGAGTACTTAATGGGACTATTGAGACTATACCTGCAAAAATCACGTATATGTCAGTATATCAGGGCACTAGCATGATTGCTACCGCCTTGGTATTTGTCCATAACGAACCTTCTACCAACGAGTGAAGTGACGCAGTGCAACTAAACTTCTAAATGTTATAAATATAATTATGCAAACGAACCTGTCCGACTTCAGATTTGATTTAAGTGTCGCATCTGTAGTGGGCACGTCATAGATGGTTGTCCTCTTCTGGGTGCCCGTGCTTGGGCATGTACCCGTCCCCGGGTCTTTGCCCGTGCCTGTGCCCGACTTGTTGCCTGTGCTATTATCAGCGGCTACGCCTGTGCCCATGCTTGTGCCTGGGAATATCTTTCTTCTACTGAGGCTCGTCTTCTGCAGCATCAGCTTGGGGATAGGGGACTGCTCCCTCATGTCCGCCTCCCCCAGTTGATAGGGATCCTCCCCGGTCGGGGTCGTGTCGATGAGCTGCAGACGGTCCGACAATGAACCGAAATTCGTAGTTCTTTTAACGGTGTCGCTTTTGTCTCTGCCATACGTGCTCACCACTTTTGGTTTCTTGTTGGCACTGAACGTTCTTGTTCCGAGCGATTTCACTGAAATTAACATTCAATACATATTATACGAAAAAACCTATTTTAAACAAATGTCTAAAGGGATGAAATCAAATGAAAAAATAAATTAACAGTATAAAATATTCCATTAACATTTCCTTTTTTGAATAAGGAAAATACGTAAAGCGAAATCATATCGACGTGTAATTTCACAGTGTGGCTATGTAATTTGACAGTCTGATCAACTGCTACTATACTCAGAAACCTTCGTATAAGAACCGCATGTTTAGGGGAACTTCGCGATTTGATGGGCTACGCCTTAGCCTAAAACCGAGAATTTTGATGGTTAGGCAGCAATAATACTGATGCACAAAAGTTTAACTAATTGTCCTATAAAAAGTGAACAATTTATTTTTACAATTAATATAAATCAAAGTAAATCAATGGTGATTGTGTCACGCTAGACTCACCGGCGGGTGCTGGTGCGGGGGCGGGTGCGGGCGCGGGTTCGGGGTCGGTTTTGGAAGCGATGGCGGCCGCGACCATTTTGGAGGCTCGACTGTTGAGGCTCAGAGAGCGCATTAGACGAGAGGAGCGGCCGCGGTCGGCTTGTGCCCCCGACACCAAACTGCGTAACAAGTCACACGAAAAAAACCTTGCCATTATTATTAAAAGCCTCAAACAAATCTGTTGTTGTAAGCCTAATTGTACATAGAGGGGTAGTGATATTAAATAAATTTATGTAAAATTACATTTAAAGTTCTATGTCCAAAAGAAGGGCTGATGATGATGACGATGATGACATTTAAAGTTGACTTACTCAGTGGACGCGGAATGTGCGGGGGGCGCGACGGAAGAGGCGGTCGGAGCCATGCCCCCGCCAGCTATGTCGCGAGAAGTGACCGTGGCCGGCGGTGTGGCGAGGCACGTCGAGAACGACAATAAGGACGAGCCGGAGGTCAGCGTGGAAGTGGCAGGCGTGTGGGCGGTACGTGACGCCAGGTAGCTCCTCGTGCACGGGACTCCTTGCAAATCACAACAACAACCGGTAATTCACATACCTCACTATAATATGTACTGTTTGTTAGACTAATGATGATGTCAACGAAAATCATATCAAGCAACTAATCTAGCAATGCTTGCTTTCGTTGGTAGAACGAAAAACCGGCGCGGGCACAGCGAGGAAGACGTAGAACAGGGGGCCAACTAATTCCCACCGCATCAGTTTTTATCGCGATGCATTAAATTTTAATACAAATAAAAAATAAACAAATAAATTAAGATAATTAAGCAACAATTTAAGTTCGTGTTGTGGTAGATGCTATCAAGTTCGAAAATACTGTGAGTTCGCACTGGCGTCAGGTGTAGGCGTGGTGTGTGGAACGAACGTGTCAGTCGCTATGCACGTAATCTAAACAAGCAAGGGCAAGCATAACTTAACGGTACTCCGTTGCTTGTAGTCGCATTAAAAAAAGATTCTGGATCATGTTACAGCCAGTGCCTAAATAACACATTATTGCATTAATCTTAATCGCAGGTTAATTCAAAAAACACAATATTGCGGTAGCATCAGTTATAGCATAATCAGTAATCGCTAGCAGTATCTCTTGCGCATAGCACCTTTCCAATGTTCCTCATTAGAGGTCGATCACTTAACAATAGATGTGGCATTTCATATAATAATGACCAAAAGTACCAATCTTATTTTACATAACACGAGTAATCATCAAGAAGCAGCACCGTAAGACGCCTCATTTTAATTAATACAATTTTAATCTAAATAAATTTTAAGTCGCTTATTATGGCAGCATACATTCTTATATCAATAATCGAACTCAAATAATGTATTCACAACAACACAATCGCATTATAGGAAACTAATAATATCCACAATATAATAGAAGGTTCTATTTACCTAAGGTGGAGAGTCTGGCCACATCGGACTTCACAGGGCCGAACACTTTCCTCGTATTCACACTAACGCCATGTGACAACGCCATCTGATATGTTAAACAAATTTACATTGAGTTAATGTGGTAACACACTTTTATACAGCGAGGCCTGCACTGCACACACCTCCATCATGACTTAGCTGTGCCACCGGCCATCCTCTACACTTCCAATTGTGAATCTAAGCTAGCATGACAGTTCTTGTAAAGTGTACCTTGTTAGGACTTTGAAGCCTTGTTGGAGCGAGTATGGAGGTTGTCGTAGATGTTGCTATGGTTGTTGTGACCAAGTGGCGCGAGACAGTGTGGCTCAATGCAAACTGAGGACTGCCAGGGAGTGCCTTTCTTTTTATAACATTCTTGAGCTGAAACAAAGTGTAACATCTACATGTAGAAAGTTTAAGCTAAAAATTAAAGTGTATATGAGTTGTTTGCAAAAAAAAAATTGCAGTATATTTGTAACTGTAAACCAACACTGTTAAGACTAGAATCTAAATGAAATAAATGAAAGACTAAATAACCAGAAGAATATTCCCACCCTAAGGAAACATCATAGTAATAATAATAAACAAAAGATAGGTGTACCAACTCTTTCACCGCGCAACAACCTGTTAATTAAGATACAGTACCAACACGAAAGTCCTAGTTGCTATAATACGTGTTTTGAGCCTAGTTTAGAACCAGGTGTACAATAATTGATCAATATTAATACTGCCTAAATAAATGTTTTTATTATTATTATTACATTGTTACTTTCAGTATATTAAATACCCAGTGACCCAAAACTAATGTGAATCTTGAACAGAACTAAAAAAAAATCATTCACCATTCTTAATTATATGATCAGCCTAATAATAGTAATAAACATTTCAGGTTTGTTGTATAAATTATTATTGTTTATCTCTGACCCCACCTTACAGATATTATATATAAGCAAAATAACCTATCTCTTATATACTTATTTCTACAAGATTTTTTTAATTAAACCTTTTGCTTTGTCCAATTGACAGAATTCAATTTCATAATTATAGAAAATATAATTAAAATCATCATATAAATATACAAATTAAGGATGATCTGTGTTGTTTCTTTAATTCATATCAGGTGTGTATATATTTTTTTGTGTTATATTTTGTATAATGTAATTGACAATGTTTCATTAAAATAACATTATATTTGTATAAGGCAAATACATTTTTATAAATAGGAAGGTGGACTTGCAATTGAATATATATGAATGAAAGTTGGATGGCACGAAAATAAGTATAAATGAAAGTAGTAAAATGTAGAAAAGGTTTTGTTTGGGAGGTGGGGGCTTTGCCCTTCCTCTAACGTAACTTTGGGACAGGGACCTCTGGTGCTGGTCACCTTTTAAAACTTATACTAATTTACATTATTTCTGTCTACTTTCATCTTAATTTTTTTTTAATTGAGGAAAGAAATAAAATTACTATTATCTATGATGTAGAAAAGGTTTACAAGTACACTTCCAAGTTGATCGACTCTCTAACATGTGTCCACTGTTAGAGGTGGACCAGCACTCTTGCAAAACATATATTTGGCCAACAAATAACTATACAGTGGTGATTCTATCCAGGCACATAATTGCTGCACCAAGAAACAATCTAAGACAACTAAAATATATTGCAAGAAATAATAAAGCATGTAATTGCACAAATCCGGCAAGGACTTAATAATTCAGATTACTTACAGTATCATTTTCATCTTTTAAATCTTGATACAACTTGGTAGTGGAAGTAATAGTCTCATTCAGGTTCTGTATAAGATCAAGATGATACACCAAGAGTTCTCTCAGCTGCTTGAACTGGCTTGTCAGCACAAAGCTATTGGATAACTGGTGAATATCAACTAACTCATTCGGAGCTCTGTTTAGGCCAAGTTGGTTAGCTAAATCTATTTCACTGTCATGTCTCCCTAGAGCAGCAGTTAGTTCACTGGCAGATGTGGGCAACGCAACATTCCTTGGCACTGCTTCTGAACCAGGCACCGACCGAGTCGGGGGGAAAATATATTGTGCGGCTAATTCTAATGGTACTTGTTGCAGAGATTTCTTATCAGAGTTTTTCATATGTGTATAGATAGCCATTAACCTCTCAGATAGTTTTTTAACTTTATCCTTATCTGGATCATTGTTGTCCGGAGTGATGCATTGACTCGGGAACTCCTTTGGTTTCTCTGGCTGCTCGGGTCTGCTTGCATTTCTCTTTGGAGCATAAATAGTTATTAACTTTTTGGTTGCTTTTTTAGTATCACTTGAAGATCCAGCTGCGGCAACTTTGTCTTCTACGGCAGGGCCCTGTGTAGACAATTGTACAGTTTTCTCCCGCTGCAAAGGTCTTCTTGTAGCAATGCTTCCTTGTTTAACATCCACTATGCTCCCAGGAGCTTTGTTTTCTACGATAGGGCATTGGTAGGTAGCTTCTGGCGTGTAACTTTCCTTTTCCCCTGATCTCCATTCAGAAGTTTTAGAATGTGGGGTGTAGGTAGAAAACAATTTGGTAGGCAGAGGTCTGACATTCGCTGCGACTCCTGGAATTTTGTCATCTGCGACGGTACACGGGGTGACTTCCTCCGCTTTGTCTTTCCGAACTGGTTTCCTCTCAGCACTATCGGCTTGTCGTGCGTAGATGTGATCGAAGGGAAAACACAGCGGGCTTTCCTTCTTCTCGGATTGATTGGGATTGTTGCATTCCCTTGAAATATTAAAGAACTTCTCATTAACACCGGTGCGATTGTTCATCTTTAAGATGCCCGCCGGCCGTCACACACTAGACATCCAGAAGCACTAGTGCTCGGCACATTGCACAAAAGATTGACATCGCTTTGCAACGCTAACACGCGGTATTATACCTACATTCACGATTACATTGTCAAAACATATTCATCTACCTACTTTTTTCAATAGTGAGCTATTCTGACATTTCGTTACTGCACATGTAAAATGATAAAAGATCTAGAATATATTGAAACGTATTTGACTCAATAGATCAAAATTAAACCCCATTCACACTAATAACATAAAATTTAAATTACTTTTTACAAAACGCTTGAAATTAAAAAAAATCTATAAACCGGAAAATCTTGCAACAAAATTCATCAATTACTGGCGTCAAGGCCTTAACCGTAGACATCTTTGAACTTTTTGTTTGGCTTTTTGTTTGAACTAAAACGACAGATGACAGCAATAACTTCTTTCACTCTATACCATAGACAAATATATTCAATGCATATTTAGCATCTACATTTTAATTTATTTAAATGTAGGTAGTTACAGATTTCTGTATAGATATAACATATTTGGGTTCATTATCTATTAGGGTCTTTGTTTAACAAGACAGCTAAGCCAAAGGGCCGCCCCCTAAAGAGTTATAATAATTTAAATTGACTTATGCCTTCGGGAACCTAATTTCTTTAAATAATTAGACCACAGGATGGTTTAAAAGAGCCAGTTTATGTTACTTAGTTGTTTTTATATCTGTTATTGGTCCGAATCCTTACTACCGCGAACAACCAAGCAACCGCGACTGTGAACGCATAATGGCGAAAATCAAATTGACACAAATACCACGGCCCATAGCCGATTCCTCTATGGAGGTAAGGCTGTAATTTAGAGATATGTCGTCGACGGTTTTGGTGTTAATGAAGTTAAACGTAAAGTTACTTTTTTTCAAATGAGGTGTGTTTTGGAAATTAGGAGAATTGCTTTTATTTTGTAGATAGAAATAAAAATTAAATGTTATAGAACTAAATATGTTTAACAAAAAACGCGTAAATAAAATCAGTTTTTTTTATTCACGCTAGAACGCTCTTGCGCAACATAGCGTCGCAGCCTGTCAATGTCAAAAACTGACAAATAAAATCTTGTTTATAATTAATTTTGAATTAAAGCTTTTCATAATAAAGTTTTTAACAATGAGATAAAAATGAAGAAACCATATTACAAGTGTTGAGGAAATTATTGTAAAACTTAAACGTAATTTCTAATGAGGTACAAATACTAAAGTTTTTGGTTACTTGATAATAATCAAATATTTGTCAGTTGTTTTAGATGTGATGGTACATTGTTAACAAAAGTTAAATATTAGCTTCAAAATGACATGGGAACTTGTATTCACTATACTATAATGGGTGAATTCTTTCAATCACAGTTGAGACATAGTTGTTTAACAATAAAGTTTTCTTGCCAACAATTGAGTGCTAGTACTTCAACAGATACCATAGCAATCAGTGCAAAACAAAAAAAAATACAAATGATTTTTAATGTTGATGTAATGAATAAAGAAAACTAGAAATAAAAGACTGAAATATACATAATAAGTGTTTTTATTTACTCTGTAACTTTAAGTACTAGATGATAAATGTTTTGTTGCCGTAACAATATTATTGTGTTTTAATAGTGATTTAACATAACGTTCATTGTACTACTAGTGTCACATCCACTTTCTATTATAAGTAAATCTCACACCGTCTATAGTTTATGTGTAGCATTTTTTGTACCTAGAATATTATTAGGAAGGTCTCCCATTTTGGATGTAGTTTTTAATGGTATAGCCATATCTTAAGTCATTTTATTTCCATAACAAAGTGGTCACCAATTCCATGTGGGAGCCAGCAATCATAGGAAATTCTTTACTTATAAAAAGATCACATTTTTCTATTGGTTTTTGCCGCATGTCGTTAACAGTTTGATATACTTTTGTTTCCATGTCCTGAACAGATTTGATGGTTGGTGTATACACCTACCTATAGGTTATGCTACCAGACGTAATCGAGGATAAGTCGGCATAGTGCCTTAGTATCTTCATTTTAGCCTTTTCTTAGATTTTTGAACATTGTAGGCTTTGGATATAGTGATTGTCTTAAATGTCAGTTCATACAAAAAAAATAAAAAATTTCGTAGTCGTGATTAAAATGGACAATATCTCAAATATGACACTATTTCACCTAAACCACGTGCCTGATGCTTCTACCGTTTATATCGAATTTTCTAACATATCACCACTCGCACTGGTGATGGTGCCATTTTACAATTATTCCAGGTTATATGTAAGTCAAAGATGAGTTAATCGTATTTTGCTGGAAAAAGTTAAATTTGATGAAAAAATTACTTTCGACGCAAGTATAGGTCGTAAAGTTAGGTACCATGTGGTAGCGTAATGGACACGTGATTATTTTAACTGCAACTAGCCATGTGGCCGTGGAGAAGGCATTTGCACCGCACCTATTAGATAAATAAAAATATTAATAAAAATAAAAAACAATAATTTTAATATTAAATAACGCAGGTTGTTTACGATGTTGACACTTACTTACTTACTACTAACCTCCGGCCTAGGCATCCACTTATGGATGTCCTCGAGAATAGACTCGCTTAGTACATCGAGTATAGCGAGTAATTCGCGTTCTTAGCAGATTTGAAAAGCTCTCCCTGACTCAAGGAGTTGCTGTGATTGGGGCGCTGATTTCTTTCTGTGTAGCTGTTAGGCTCCAGAAGGAGATTGCAGAACTTAACCGGGAAAGGCCTCGTTCGGCGTTGAAGATGAAAGGGAGCTAATGGCAGCTTTCCTTAGACCTAGTCTATTTTTTTTCAAATGTGGGATCGATGAGTCTTTAAGGTTCACATATAATGGTGTCCTGAACATTCTTAAGAATTATCATTTCAATGCGAATCATTTTAGTCCAGCTATAATGCCTTAATTTTGCTTTAATTGACTGAGCAGTAGATAGATCAATCAGTAAATGCATTCCAAAAAGTACTTAAATTCATAAATTTGTTACATTTTTAATTTTATAGACTAGCCGAATCTGGAGATCCTAGTAAGGTAAAAAGTATCAATGTTTTTATGCGTATTTAAAAAAAATGTACAAAAGAAAAAAAATAATATCGCGTATAGCCATAGTAGTATCGTCGGTGCGGACGTGTTGCTCAACCTCGTCCGTGATCCGCGGGATTAGGGACAAAAAAGAATTGGCAGCTTGCCAGTCGTACGAACCTAACTTACACTGTATATGTGTTGCCATCAAAATAAACATCTATGAATAAATTGTGAGGCGGTTAGAAGGTGTCAGTAGAGCAGAGCGCGGAGCTGTGCCGGCCGTGCGCGCCGCGACACGCCGCGACCCGTCGTCGCCGATCTGCTCCGCTCACCAGGGAAGCTGGCCCATCAGTTCTGGATCTCCTATCGCGCCAACACTGGTAAGCTGCCACACACGCCCTTCACACTGATTCAAATCTAATATTTAGACACTGGAAAATATTACATACACTATGTCATGACAAATAACTTTTATGCTTTTGTCTAGATCGTGTTTTAATTTCGAAACTTCTTATGTGGACCAACCTTTTAGAAAGAGGATAGTTTTCAACAAGTTCCAAATTTAGGCAGACGCGCAAGATTTCCATACGACGCCATCCTGCATCGTTGCTCTATCGCTTATTCCTTCAATATCGCTTTTATTAATAATTACTAGATTTAGTGGTGAGAAATATAATGTTCTATTAGGATGGATTAGCGGCTCTTCGTCATGTGGTTCAGCTCTATTTTCTATTACTACCTTATTTATATGTGACAGATTAAAAAAAAACTAATGTTAACATATAGATAATGTAAAACATTAAACATAATCCAAAACGAGGTTGAAAAAAAAACAAAGAAGGACGTCAAAGGACATGCAAATGCAGAGAGCTCGCTGTAAAAACAGTTCCAAATGCGAATAAATTGTCTACAGCTTGCTCTTACAGTGTTTCATTCTATATCAATGTTTATTATTCAAGTTTTTCAATGTCGATTGAAAATGAATACTTCATAAGTCAGGATAAGTAGTTGTTTGTATCAGGTAAATATTAATGTAAGCACAGTTCACGCTGATGATAAAGATAGAGCGAGAAGCCAGTGGCCACGCGCACTTTTGAGTGCGCCGTGTCCCACGGTCGGTGCGAAACCTTGTGTCGTTGACTCCAGGCGCCAAGCCCACCGCAAGCGGCGATGACACTGCGCCCATCCCCCAACAGCACTTAGACAAGCAAACCTTGGAACATGAGGAGAGGCTCCAAAAAGTAAATATACTTACATCTTTAATTCTTCTTCAATATGCACAAATAATAAATTAGAAGTGACCAGCGCAAATTGTATTTTTTTACTGCATTAACTTTTTTTAGATTAAAAACAACTAAATTGTCGTGAAGGCAACAATGTAAGTTCGTTTGATCTAGTCAAGAGAAGTTGTAGTTTCTACCATAGATTATATTGTACGAAAACTCTATATGTTTACTATGTCATGGCTACAATTTTTGAACAGGAAAAAAATAGTCTAGCTCGAGAAGACGAAGAGGTGCGGCAACTGGATAAAAGTCTCTTGCATCAGCGCGCTGTTGAAGCGGAGGATGACCACATGCAGAAGGTATACAATAACCACTAACAACAGCAGTAGCTCGCCAGGTCTAATATTTATAGACCTCTGTCATTTCAAGGTGTACAAAACAATCAAGGGGTTACTTATTAAGGGTGGAACATCGAACGATAGCGCCTCTGCAAGTATGTACGCAACTAACCCTCAACTGAAGCCTATTTAAAAGTATGCTCATACACTTGCAACGTAGCAAATATCTTACACAATATTAGGTAAACATATTTATGATTCTTTTGTGTGTAAAATTCTATCAGTTATGATTTGAGATGAAAAAACGACAGGACATCATTTCATATTGGTTTGAAAACGCTTTGAGATGCGAAAATGCCGATCTTTTATTTTTTTTTCAGATAAAGTTAGCTCAAGCCCGTTTTCTGAAAGAGGTCGAGGTGGATTCCGAGGATCCCTTAAGCCTGAACATCAGTAAGCCTTTCTTTGATACAGTCAAATTATTATTCGTACTAGCTTAATTTTAGTTTCCTTTCCCTTCCTACCGTCTCGGCAGAGGACTTATAGAGCGGCGATAATCTTTCAACAAGTTGGTGATGTGCATGGGCAGCGACTTTACACTTACTATTTCAACGAAACCTCGTGTTCGCTTGCTCGCTTGTCTCTTTTTATGAATAAGTGAGTTTTAATGAACGTCGAAGGAAACCAAAACCGTAATACAGCTCAACAAATTTTCAGATTCGTCAATGGACAGCTATGACGCTACTACGCAGGACTCGAGCTGCGAAAATGACGACAAAACGAATAACCGCATTTCACACAAAAATTTTCACACTTGTTCACCAGAGTAAGTACTTATCTATAAGTACTTAAACTTATTTTAACGATGTGAGCCTAACAAATGATGATTTAATAACTTTTTAACATTTAACAACTTGCTCTATTAGTCAAATAACTAGATACCCTTTTATAAGAAATGCTAAAATACCAGCTGTAATTGGCGGTCATCTTGAATTATTTACAGTATACCGTATTCTGTTAAGAAGTACCTTTAATTTGATAAAGTCAAGATATTATGCCGACGTAACATGGATCTTCTTTCCGGTCACTCTGTTTCCAAAAAATATTTATCCTGAAAAGGTTTCATTTCTTTATTACCGAGCCTTTGAATTTTTAGTTATAAAGCATATCGATATATTGCAATATCATGTATTATAAATGCGAGTGCGGCGCCAGTGAAATATCGACCGAGCCGGGGGTGGCCGATCGCCTCACCCCGCACCGAGGGAGGAGAATATTCTAGCAAGCACTGTAGGCTGTCGGGTAACCTAGATAGGGGGGCGCACGTAGGCCAGGTAAAACTGTAGTTGCGCAGTCGACGGGGCTGCTGCATCGACCGGTGCGGCGCCGCCCGGGCCGGGCCGGGCCGGGGCTGCACGGCGGACAAAGCAACGCAGCCAGACCACGCCCTATCTATATGCACCTAACTAACATTTCAAATACGCTATGTTCTACAATGATATGAAACCTTGTATTTTAAAAATTTAATAATTTTAAGAGATGTTGGATATTTTATTAAATAAACATGTGAAAGTTATACCTAAGTATATACTAATATATATACCTAAGTTATACCTTATAATTAAGCATCAAAGCGTCTGACTTTAC
>JAODUI010000025.1:8944778-8973089 GCA_027563995.1 Papilio gigon
AAGTTATACCTAAGTATATACTAATATATATACCTAAGTTATACCTTATAATTAAGCATCAAAGCGTCTGACTTTACCCCTGTATACTACGCTACACATTCAGTTTTAACTGAATAGACATTTTGGAGAATGGTATTACTCACGTCCGTAGGAATTACTCGAATGATACCCTACACGTGTCCCTTGGGTAGGAACTAAACGAGTAACTTATTTTGGTGGTAGGCTCCCGCAGGCGTCAAGGTTACCTCCCATCTAGCAATGCCTTGCTGTCAAGCGACTTCCGTCGTATTCCGGCGTGATGCTCGGTGAAGCCTCATGGAGGTTGGGTATGAACAGTTGCGATGTGAATAATGACCGGGTATGACATATCAGGTATTGTTGTGTCGGGTGCTTGACCTCGGAGGGTAGCGGGATCCAAAGCACGATTTTCCGCTAGCTTACAGTTGGGTACCCAAGTAGTGGGTTAGCCGCTCGCGAAAGGCTGCTCCGCCAACTATGAAAAAAAAAAAAAAAATGGAAAAAAATATGTCTTCCTTCCTCCATTCCATTTTTCCTCCAAAAATGACAAGAGCAAACAAAAAGAGTAAGATTTTACAGCAGTTGGACTTTCTCTCTCGCAAAGTGCACCTCACTAATATTCAAGGATTGCACTCCAATCTCAACGCGGTACATCACCATCTAGAGGCCAGCAAGCCGCACTTGCTCTTTATGACTGAGACACAGAGACGATGCCCCATAGACGCGTCATATTTGAATTACCCGAGTTATACATTGGATCACAATTTTCGGCCACACGCCTGAGTTTGTACATACGTCCACAGTGACGTCTGCTCTCAACGTCTACGTCATCTGGAGGCCCCCATTTTGTCCACTATATGGGTAATGGTAGACATGAGTATCGGTAAAATTATCTATGCCTGTGTCTACCGTACTCACAGCGGTGACCCGGAGACGACAAGACCCCGCTGACAAGTTCCAACATCGCTGTCCCGCGCCTCACACAACATGGCGTCATGAGAGTGGTGCCGTTGGTCTGGAAGAGGATGACCCACCATGGCAAAGTGCAGGTCGACCTACAGAGAGTACGGGTCGAGGACCAGTCGCCACTAGTACAGTGCTCAACCTGCCTAGGATACGGCCCCCCGAGGCGCCTATGTAAGGAGACGGTGGAAAAGTGTAGCCACTGTAGGGGAGGTCACAAGAAGGCCGAATGTGAAGCCTGGCTGGCAGGATTGCAACCAGTTTGTTACAAGTGCAAAGCGGCTAAAGCAGACAAGCTAGAACACAACGCCTTCGACCAGGAGTGCCCGATACGAAGGACGTGGGACGCGATGCCAAGATCCGCCATCGCTTACTGCTAAGGGCGCCCCGGCCATTCCTGGTACGAGGAGGGGAATCCGCCAAATTATCAAACAAAAAGCATGCAGAAAAGAGAGCCAAACCGCCGAGGCGGAGCTTACTTCAAAAGCAAGAGAAAATAAAAAACTCACCTTCACCACTATGCAGAAATTTTTCATCGCCCAAAACATGCTGGAACATGAAGTTCGCGCAGTGAGGAATCTGGGAACAAAAATGATAAATTGGCGGAGAACAAAAATGCCAAAATAACAATAACACACCCAAGAGCACATAGTTTGAAGAATAAAAATCTGGAATAAATATATCAAAATTGTACTAAAACAAAAGGAATGTCTCTGAAACAGCACACAAATAAGCACTCAAGATGGATAAAATGATAAGGCCACGAAAGCCAATCAAAAATGGAGGACCTAAAACCTTAAGCCCATCGTGTACGATGGTCAGGCCTCAAAGGAGAGGGACTCGGCTAAAGCTCAGCACAAAGGTGAACATGCAAAAGATGCAAAGCATGCAAGTGTCGCGGGACACATAAACACAAGTGGCAAGACGACGAAAATAAACGCAAGGCTACATGATAGCTCCTGTAGCCGAGCGTTCATCGCACCAAACCACCCATATCCCGTGCCACTTCCAAACCTTGCAAGCGCCTCAGGCGCATACAGCAAAACCAAAAAACCTTACCTTAAATCCTCCATCCTCTCCAAACCGATACGCCATCCTGAATCTCCTCCCATACCTGTAAAAAAAATCCTGTTAGTAGAAATGAAAGTAGCGGTGCCAACAGATTGGCATAGAACAGGTGAAGCACCGGGGCGGCTTACCTGTGTTTATGTCCGCTTACATAGGGAGAAGCCGCTCCACGCTCCGACAAACCGCTGGCACCGCTACTCCGCATCCACCACCTACGAAAAATCTACTTTATTACTAATAGTATAGAATAAAAAGCCGAAATAAGGACTCTAACCCCAATATGTCAAGGGATAAATAGTCTGACATTAAAAAAAAAAAAAAACATCACTGTCCCACAGTGCAACGCTGCTTCAATGCTTGTCACCAAGACTGGCTGTACCCGTACCAGAAGACTGATCATGCTGGGAAGGAAGCGCGAAATTTTGCTGTGTCTTTTAACCTGTCCCAGTTGGTTAAGGATGCGACGAGAGTTCCCGATGTTGGTGGTCATACAGCCACTGCCTGTACCTCCTGCCGACCGCAGATCCGGACAGATACGAAGTGGAGGTCTCCTGTTCCTTAATAACCCCCGATCACTGTCTGGTGAAATTATTGCCAACATATTCTCCGCCAGACCGCGATGCATGCGGACTCAGGCGAATATGGCGTTACAAATCAGCAGATTGGGATGAGTTGAGTTTTTTTGTATCATATCCTTGGCGGCAGGTCTTCTTCTCTTCTGATGATCGATCGAAATTTGCAGACGTTATAACCGATGAACTACGCCAGGCTATGGAGTATTTCATTCCCTACAAAGACATACCCATCAGTGACAAAACTCGACCTTGGTTCAATGTGCTAAAGCTGCAAAGCGAAATCAATTTGCATATCGTTCATGGGCCGAAGCTCGACAGCGCCATCTACCGGATTTGAGTTCCAGAAACAAAACATTTAACCTGGCCGCTAAGACCTACAAAAAGGAGTTACTGAAGTCCCTCTAATTGCATCACTCTTTGCTGAAAATACACGGCTAGATACTAGCAATGCTACCCCGCCTCAGAAGTCTCGATGCGAAACGACTATGAAGGAAATCGGCATCAAGAAGAAAGAGGTCCTGAAAGTTTCGTATAATCTAGATGTGAATAAAGGCCACGGAACGGATGAGATACCAGTAGTTGTTCTGAAAACATGCGCACCCGAATTGTTCCCCGCTTTAACATGTTTGTATCGCCTCTCGTTAGAAACTAGAAGTTAGCTAACGTGCCGGCTGTGCCCAAAAAAGGCAGTCGTGCTGACCCTGCCAATTACCGACCCATCTCAATAACTTCTATACTTTGTAAGAGTACAGGACTATATTGATCTCCCGCCTCATTGCTTACCTAGAACAAAACGATGTCTTCAGCGATCGACAGTACGGATTTCGCCGAAACCGGTCTCCTACTTTTTAGTGGATGTCTATCACTTGTTAGGCGAAGCCCTAGAGAGTAACGGGGAGGCTATGGCGGTCTCCCTCGACATCTAGAAGGCATTTGACAGGATCTGACATGCAAGCCTGATTAGCATACTTCCAGCCTACGGCATACCCCCTGGTCTTAATTAGTGGATGAATGCGTTCCTGAAAGAGCGATCGCTCCGTGTCGTCGTCGACGGATCCGTATCGGAAGCTACGACGACCAAAGCCGGTGTTCCTCAAGGTTCCATTATCTCTGCAACGCTTTTCTTGCTACACATTAATGATCTGCTGATTCCCAACTTCTATGGGTATGCAGATGACAGCACAGTTGTTGAAAGATATCTTCCACTAGGTCGGACCAGTCGGGATCAAATACAGACCGATCGTGAGGCCATGGTAGAGCGTACTAGTTGCACACTCGAGGCAGACTTCTCTTGGGGTGAAACCTATCTTGTGCGGTTCAACGCCACTAAAACCCAGACGTGCTTATTCACCGCCAAGAGGAGCCAGACCTCGTTAGCTCTTAACTAACTCGTAACTTTCCAGAACATGTCTCTGGAATCCACCGACAGCCTACAGTTACTGGAAGTCGAATTAGTTTAGTCCGGTTCTCTTTGACTATAGCCCGAGAAACGTTGGGGCGGGCTGTGTTCAATGCATCACCGGTGCTATCGTCTGTATAACAATAAATGCTGCTGATTCGCAGCATGTCATTGATAAGAAGAAGAAACAGGGTATGGGACAGTACACAACCGTGTGGGACGCCAGCATTAATTGGTTTGGGGTTCTGACCCCAAACCAATTAATGCTGGCGTCCCACATGCTCTGGCATACCCCATGCTCTGGCATACACTGTCGACAATGACCTTGATGCTCATACCCTCTACGAAGTTGGCGATCCAGGCGCAGAGTTTCTGGGGCAGCCCGTAGGAAGGCAACTTCAAGAGAAGTGCTTTGTGCCACACCCGATCAAAGGCTTTGGCCACGTCCAAACTAACTCCCAAGGCCGCCCCCTTTCCCCTGATTGTCTCCGACTATCGATGCGGGAGGTACGCAAGAAGATCACCAGCTGAGCGGTGCTGACGGAAGCCATACTGGCGGTCGCTAATCAGCTGGTGCTCCTCTAGGTGCCTCATGAGTTGGCAATTGATGGTGGTTTCCATGACTTTCGAAAACAAGGGGGTAAAGGCAATCGGCCTTTAGTTGGACGGATCTGAGCTATCGCCTTTCTTAGGGATCGGGTGGATTACGGTAATCTTAAAAGATTTCGGGACGACGTCTAAAGAGTACGAAAGCCGGATTGCAGCGCTTTACGATCTGATAGTGATCTCTGGCGAAACTGGATTTCTGACACACAGGTGTCACCGTACGGGATTACCGGCGGCGAGCTACCTTTGTCCTCTCGAGTTGGACGCGAAAAGAGAGCCAAGACAATCGGCTTTATCTTTTGCGGTGTGGGCCTTTCATCCTTCCTGCGCAACTATGGTAGAGACGGTTTACAGAAATTTTCCTGGGCAGCATTGGCGAGAGACCAGAACGCACGCGTCCCCGAAGGAAGGCGCACCAGTCTCTCCAATGCTGGCCATGTGTTCTGACTTTGCCTTGGCAATAACTCTTTTGAAGGACTTGGAAAGTTATACTTTTTTTTAAAAGGCTGGTCTTTATATCCTTAGCCGCTGCGGCCACAGCCCAGGCTCAATAACAATCTTGCTTTTAGCGCGAAGCTGATTTGCAGGGTTGACCAAACCAGGGCCGAGAACTGCCCCCGATGTGCACGACTGATGATGGAATAAATAGTTCCGACCCCCGAAGCACAATATCGGCAACAGCGTTGGCACTGGCGTCGGGATCATACAGCTTGAAGCAAACTCTTTCCCATGGGTAGAATGCAAAAAAGGATCGCATCTCATCCCAGTCAATACAGGTCGGCAGACCTGTAGTGCCACACCCGGCGATGACCTTTCGGCTTGAACCATAGGCGAAGCGGGATAGGCACTGTATTCCGGATCAGCCAGTGGTCCGACGAACCCAGAGGGGCGTCCACTGAAATCTTGTAGCTGTCCGGACTTGAAGTCAGCAGAAGGTCCAACAGGGAAGGTGTATGGTCCTCCACATCTGGGATTCGCATAGGCGCGGTGATCAGTTGTGTTAGATCATATGACAAGGCAAAGTCTCCGACTGATCTCGTGATCCGCGTGATCGGTGGGACGAGATTCAAGCCATTCAGCATGGTGGGCGTTAAAGTCTCCGAGTACCATGATTTCGGCGGAAGCGATCTGTGCCAGAACGGAATCTTTAGCCGTTTGGACTTGCTCCATGAGTTGATTTATTTCGGCATTTCCTCTATGGGACCTATAGAGGCACGCGTAGACGCGCAGCCACACGATAGACAGGTCCCTCCTTCAAGAAGGTTGAGGTGACCAGAACATTTATCCTCTTTGACGTACACACACACACACCCCGGCCCATGGTAAAAAGGAATGCTCCAATTTGTATCCGGGGGAGGATAAATAGGAAGTGTCCGCCAGAGAGTATATCTGCGTCTCGGTGAGGAATAGCAAGGGCGGCTTGGCCGTCTCTAGGTGGTGCTGGACGACCTCCAAGTTCGAGTCCCTAATGTTGCAGAAGTCCACGGTATGCGTGATAGGTGATGCCGCGAGATGTTCCTTGCGTTTGCCCCGACGTCCTCCAGCATCGAGCGAAATGTTGCCCCCTCCCTCCCAGAATACGCAGGGCGGCCCACGCGCTAACCCCAGACTCCAGACGGGAGTTCAGGCGTAAACGCGCGGAGGGGGATTCCCCAAAACTGGTAGTTTTGGTTACCCCTTTTGGGGTAGACTTTTTTTGCGTTTCACTGCCATGCTGTATTAAGAGAAGGGGGGGATCGGCCTCCGGCACAACACTTATCAGACGAAACGTCTTTTGTGTGGTCGTGGTAATTCACCGGGCGAGCGGGCCATTTCGTGTAACAGCTGTTGTTGTAGCAACTGCTGCGCTCTACCACTATTAGATTCGGCCATGTGTGGAATACTGCTGCCACATCTGGGCAGGAGCAGCTAAATACCAACTCGCGGCACTGGATTCCAGTCAGAGCCGGGCCAAAAAGTTAATAAAAGGTGACGAAGACCTAAACTTATTAAGTCTTCAGCACCGGCGCAAACTGGCTAGCCTTTCGGTGTTTTACAGGTTACATTGTAGAGAGTGTGCACGAGTTAATTCCCTCATCCCTATTCTACTATCGGACATTTAAACACACGGCAGGTCTTTACCCCTCCATAGTAGATGTACCGGTCGTTCGAACAAATCGATTTGAATGTTCGTTTATTGTGCGCCCAGCAAAGGACTGGAATAAGTTGCCGGCGTCAGTGTTTCCGTCCAAGTACGATGTGGGAGCCTTTAAGAGTAAGGTGAATAGGCACTTACTAAACTAGCACGTACCATATTTCGACCACATCGTCACTTGGTATCGGCTGGGATTGTGGTCAAGCGTTAGTTTAGACTTCATAAAAAAAGTGAGTTTGTTCACTTAAATCTACCGTATGTAGGCAGGACTGACAACTAGAGAGTTTAACTGTCGGCCATAATGTTCTCTACACACGTATGGTTTAACTGAATTGTGCGAACGAGTGTAGTCGGCCTAACGATTCTATACGTTGGAATTGGATGACTTCTCATATTTTTATATCATCAGTCAAAGCAATTGAATCAAACATATATACAAGAATTACTGTAACAAATTTTAAATACCAAAGCTGATAAAATCAATGAACGATGGGGATTAGTCGTTTCAATGAAAAGAAAATTATGTTTAGTTATATTTATGCCTCGTTCTATTAAATAACCCCAGTCCGGCAACAAATTTTGAATTCTATCAGGATGGCAAGATGTTTCCAGAGAAACTAACGAAGTCTCATAAATTAATGATAGTCTTAATTATTAATTAATTAATTAAGGCAAAGTATCTTGCATTTAACAGTCTTTTTTACGATAATTCAGTGTCTATGTAAAAATGAACTTTATATTTTCGCATAGCCCACTAAGCGTGGGTTACATCGGCAACTGAACGTAATGGCAAGGTCCGGTAACGCATGAAGTGACAGCCCCTTGGGACGTCGCCAAGTCGCGTGCCGACAATAAGCCGACGAGCATGTTCTACCAATATAGTGCAGCTTAGTACAGCCTCTTACTCCTTACAAATCCCAAACAAAACGCAATCTGTTCCATGTTCGAATCAATTTTATAGTGTGAAACTATCCACCCAAATCAAATAATAAATATATTGTCGTCAAGACGATGTAAACATGTTATGCAATTTCCTTACTTTATCTCAAAAAGCCCAAGTTTCTCATTAATCATAAAATATTTTAAGGGTATATCTATTGGGTGTGGCAATAAACATTGTACGTGATGCCCGGTAGCCTGTGACCTCGCAGCCTCCCACGCTGCAATATTGATTTTCCCGATTCGAGGTTTGAGTGAGGGTAGGTCACCCCACCCCCGGCATTCTCTCACCCTGCTTGTGGTGTATGTGGGGTGGCAAGCGATGACGCACTAGCTCCAAAGAAAAAAAATGATAGGAGGTGGTCGTGGGATGAACGCGTAGCACCAAGAGCTGAATCCTAAAATAGATTACATCTAGGGGGGTTCAGTGGGTGTAGTAGCGTAGGTGGCTGGCGGTCGGTAGCGGTGGGTTGCGAAGGGTAGAAGAGGTGAGGCTGTAGGTGGCCCGGGGGCGAGGGTGCGCGCGCAATTCCTTTGTTCGCTAGGCTATGAGGTGCCGGGCGGCGGCCGCCTCGGCGCAGTCAGGGTCCGCCAGTGCTCCGCTCCGGACCAATGTTGAGTACGTAGACGCCTGCCTCGACCTCGGTGAGTCTTCGGACGCGAAATAATCGTTTTAAATTCTATTCTTATCTTCTGGCGTTAGAATTCAGTGCTTAGATGTTTTCCCGGTGTGAATCACAGAGTCCTAGCTGACTAGGTGTTAGCGTTAGGGCATGCATGCTTATCTATGTATACCTACTGTCCTTAAGTGTTTCAAAACTGAACCTGCCTTATCCTTTTCCATGGCGTTTGTGCGCGTGCGGAGATATGTGATCGTTTCGCTGCACCTGAAATGTGCGCAGGGAGATAAGATGGCGTTACTAAGCGTAGGAGCGGAATAAGGCGGAACGAGATGCAGGGCAAAGAGGGCGGCCGAGAGGGCGTGAGCGTGCTCATGTCTCGCAGCGAGTCCTCGATGGGGCGGTGCACGCCGCATACGCCGCACACGCCGCGGACACCGATCGGCCTACCGGACACCGTCAGCGTCGACTCCAATCCAATGCCCACGATATATCGGTAACTGACCCACAAGGATGGTCGTCTAGGGAGAAGACGTAACATCGATCGGGGCGCAACGCACCTTCAGAAGGTATGCAGATTTATAAATGTATTCAGGCTTCACCAGAAGTGCGCTGCGTCCTTTGTCGGGACAAGGGCCGAGCATATTCCCGCTATAGCGGCGCTGGCTTGAATTGAGAGCTCCGGTTCTTCGTCCATATATGTCTTCTCCCGAGGACGAATACAGCTGAGCACTTCGCTGCATCGCGCACCGTGATCGTCGCATGCGAGTAGCAACCAGGGCCCCGTATCTCGACGCATTGTCAAGTGCCATCGACGTATAATTGGTTCTTTGATACTTCGCAACAGCTTGAGATACGAGTTATGTCCGACCGCTTGGCTTGCCTCATGCAGCTCGGTGCCGACGTCCAGAGCTAAGGTACGGTAATTCTCGAGTACCCCATGACGCACATTGACGATTCACTCTTCCGCCTCATACCTACATATATCCTTCATCCTAGACTTTCTGGCAAGCTTTAACATTGTGTCTGCTTCACTATATCTGATTGTATTGCTTTTTCTCAATATTGCCGCCTTGTGAATTTGAGCTAATTTTAGATACACTTAGATATATTGTAAAAATACAGTAATTAAGGCATTTACCGAATGGAAACCGAATTTCCAAAATGGCCGTCTCATTTAAAGATGGCCGTCTCATTTAAAGATGGCCGTCTCATTTCAAGATGGCCGTCTCATTTCAAAATGGCCGTCTCATTCCAAGATGGCCGTCTCATTTCAAGATGGCCGTCTCATTTCGAAATGGCCGTCTCATTCCAAGATGGCCGACTCATTTCAAGATGGCCGTCTCATTTCAATATGGCCGTCTCACTTTAAGATGGCGGTCTCATTTTAAGATGGCCGACTCAACGCAAATCAAATGCCTGTATTAAGTATTGGAATTGGAAAGTCGAGTGATTAAATAAGATCTCCTACATTAGTGACACCACTATGAGCATTGCAACAGTTAGCTAGAACGTAAATATATTTAGCCATTTTTTTAGACACTACATTGGATTCAAATAGAATAAGATAAGAATAACTAGTTGCAACTGTTAACGATGTAGACGATGCCAATTTAAGTTTTACTGTGATACGTACCGAAATCTATATCTAACAAAATACTGCTGTAGAGTTATTAAATATAGCTTAGTTGCCTTCACATTTTGGAAGATTGCATTACGCTGCGCTTTGGTTTGGCGTAGCGGACCTTGCAAAGCAAGATGGCGGCTGGCGCACATGCGCACCGTTGCTTGCGGTTATCGATTTCAAATTGTCGTCATGCGCAGAAGCGCCATCTTGTTAACAAAGAACATCGTGTTCTAAAATAAAACCTAATTATACAATGAACAGAATGAACTGTATTTAGTTTTTCGGAGTCAAAATATTATTAAAATTTTCTATGCCTTAGAAACAAACTATATCTAACAAAATATTAGTGTACGGTTGTCAAATATAGCTTAGTTGCCTTGAAATTTTGGAAGATTTCATAACGCTGCGCTTTGGTTTGGCGTAGCGGACCTCGCAAAGCAAGATGGCGGCTGGCGCACATGCGCACCGTTACTTGTTGTTATCGATCTCAAATTGTCGTCACGCGTAGAAGCGCCATTTGTGAACAAAGAACATCGTGTTCTAAAATAAGACCTAAATATGTTAGCAATGTTAAGAACACAATGAACGGTATTTAGTTTTTCGGAGTCAAAATATTATTGAAATATTCTATGCCTTACAAGCAATCGAACAAATGGATAATCTGACTAACAAACAGACGAGCAGGCAAGCGGACAAGCAACCGAACAGATGGTCAGAGGAGAAGGCAAGCCTGGACATTTGCACTTTACTGAATATAAATTAATGAAACAATGTAAACTAATTAACTCCTACTCAAGACCTAACTCGAGGCAGCTGATGCCGCCATCGACAACATCAACACCATGTCGGAAGCCGTGCACGGCAAACTGCACATGGCGGCATATAGCAGTTCGGCAGGTTTCGTCGAACTGGATGAAGTCGAGACAGAATGAAAAGGGAAAATAACCTACAAGTGCCCTCCCGAAGATCATCTAGTCGTCAATGCTAAATGCACATAGGTTGTTTTAGAACACAAGAGTCTCGAAATGGCGGAAACCATATTAAAGATTGAAGGTCGGGAGCACTGGGAAATACCAACTATAAGATGGGTTAACAGGTTCCCTAGATGCGGTAAAACCACTTGAGTGGTAAACAATTTCAAAACAAATGAAGAAATTGTCGTAACCACAATAAAAGAAGCAGCCAAGGACTTACGCGAGAAGCTCACCACCCCCAGAGGCCCCAAAGCAAACACTAAAGTGCGCACCATGGCCTCGATTGTGGTAAATGGATTTAGGGAGCAGTCACGTGGCAAAAGGGCACACATACGGGTCAGTCACTATCGTGCGTACAACGGCAAGTAAGCTGCAACTATATGAGAGTATGCAGCACGCTGTGGTAGCAGTGTCAAGACACACAGTCGATTGTATTTACTACCCAGACGACTGTCAAGACGCAACGGCGAAATTCATAACCAAGGCAATGCGTGCGCGGATCGACAAAATCATAGAATACAATATAAACATGGCGATTCGAAACGGAGACGCAGCGATCACGGAAGGACTGGCTAATCGAAAGGGACCTATGACGTTGGCGCCCCATTTGGCACAAAAAAAAATACTATAGTATAGTCATATAACTAGATATAAGTTTAAATTCAGGAACTCAGAACTGAATGTATAAACATAAATAGAGCAAAAAAAGTGCGGACCACGAGGCTGTAGAGTCATAAAAAAAGAAACAAAAAGAGTACCACTCACAGATTTCACTTGGCGAGATTGTGAGAGGCTGGTGTCAAATCCGTATAATAGGCAATAGGCAGAATATCATCTAAACATCCAGGAGAAAATGGAATTGCAAAAGTTTGGAGTAACAATGAATCTCATCGTACGGTCACAGAGACTTCCGCCGTCAACCTATGTACACTGCCCATAAATTTTTAATTACTTGTGTATACTTTGTTTTTTTTTTATTGCATACATCGTTGACTGTAGGCGGCCGGTCGTACAAACAAAGCCAAATCTTGAAGTTTTATAAAACATTATGCGCCTTGAATGGTATAAGAAGAGGGGGGAATGCTCATTGCAACAACTGCTCAATAGATAACATATCTTACGGACGTATTCGTTTAAACAAAAAAAAGTAGACTTTACGATACAATGCTTGTAGTATGTCGCATGTCCCTTTTGGCATCGTGTCCTGCAAACGACTTTGTCGACTTTATAGTTGCCGTTAGGGACGAATTACAAATGGACGGGATCAAAAATTTACTTAAGATTTGGTTAACCTCTGTACTTGTTGCGCTTATTATAAACGAATGTTGTCGCTTGTCACACAGATGCCGTGCTCCCATTGCCTCGTTGGATTGTATGGATGATTTTAGTTCCAATTCACAGCAAATGCTAGATCAAGGCAAGTATCAATGTTAAGTGGTTCGGAAGGTAATCTCGTTCTTCTTTAATACCTAATTCGTCTTTTGCTTAATACAGGTATACTGTTGAATATTATATTAACGTCAACCTAAAATTTATTACTTACGACGGAAGAAATATCCTTTTTATATCCTGTCGTCTATGATGTCTCGAAATGATTTATTTAATTAGCTGCGAACCGTACCAATTACACAAGTATACATTTATTTAATGGTTGCTAAGGTATATAGTTTTAATTTGTGTAGTTTTAGAATTGTCAGAATCCAGAAAGATGTCGACGTATATGGGAAGCCACAGCCTAGCGAACCTGCCGTCGGCGACGACGGCCGGGTTGCGCTATAGGAACCTCGGCAAATCAGGCCTCCGCGTCCCCAACATTGGCCTCGGATTGTGGAGCAGCATCCACGAGGACAGCACCGAAGACATCGTGACAGCCGCGCTCGAGAATGGCATCAACTTGTTTGATTTGTCGGAGGCACATAATGGTAACACAAATTATACACAAATACGAAATAATTATATAAATGCCTCGAATATGGTGAGGCAGATACATGAACATAGATAAACTTTTGTGCATCTGTTTGCTATATTTAAATAAATCTTATTACCTCTAAACAAACGTTTTCTTTTAGCTAAAGGCGAAGCCGAATTAGGAAGAATCCTCAAGAAGAACAATGTGAGGAGATCCAGTGTCATAATAATAACCAAAGTCTACTGGAGTACTAAGTGAGTATCATAGTTGATTCTAGCCATGCTATTATAATACAAAATGTGACCGTGACACTAGCATCGGCTCAAAATCGCTTCAAATTTTTTACTTGTGCGGCGAACCCCACTTGTGCCATAGCACAAGGTGGCACCTAGAAAAATTGATACGCGGATCTCAGTTTCCCGGCAGGGCCATAGTATTGTCGCAAGTAACATAGCAGACCTTTTCATGTGTTAGATCGTAATTTACGAAGACAAGGACTATGTGTACTGGGATATTAGGTGCTTCTGTTCTAGTTTCAGTAAATGGTAAGTTTTTTTTTAGTTCGGACGAGCGCGGCTTATCACGACGGCACATCGTGGAAAGCGTGAAGGCATCCCTCAGCCGCCTCCAAACAGAATACATCGATGTGGTCCTCTTGCACAAAGCGGACCCTGTCTGCCCGATGTCAGGTATTTTCTTAATCTTATTTAATGATTTCTGTACGTAAATGTTAAGAAATAATATCATTAGGAAAAAAATAAGCACGTCATCAACGTTTAAAAAATCTTACAAGTTTGATTTGATTGACCGTTTCTAAAGTTTACAAAGTTTTTAATGTCTTGGCAGAGCTGGTGCGAGCCATGAACCACGTAATCAACCAAGGCTGGGTCATGTACTGGGGCACCGCTCGCTGGTCTCCCTCCGAGGTAAGTCTCTTTCACACTTCGGTAGATGATAAGCCACGAGATGAGCTGCGGCAGCGTATTCCAGTTTTCCGCCACCATCTCAGTACACTTCATTTTATTTAGTGCTTAAGCTGTGAAGATCTGTTATTTATTTTGATTTACAACTACTATCTGCCTATAAATACAGGTAACGACAACAGAATCGTCACCAACGACTGCTAGCGTCAATGTATCGTCGTACTCTTTTATTGTAACTTGATAAATTTAAAAGACTGCCATGTTGATATATTGCTCTTTGTATTTCTACAAGCGTTTTGTAATGCGATCGTCCTATTCCCATCTGTTATACTTGCTCTCGCGATTAAGAAGCTATTGCGCAAAATGCAGTTGTAAGATGGTGGTGGCGAGGCTACTAGCAATGTACATACCCATGTGAGTGTCGTGGTCCTGGCCCAGATAATGGAGGCGTATACGAACTGCAAGCACGCCAACTGCATCACGCCCATCGTGGAGCAGACCGAGTACAACATGTTCTGCAGAGACAAACCTGAGCTGCACATGCCCGAGCTCTACCACAAGATTGGTGTAGGTGAGTGCCTCATCCTGGCCTGCATCACAAGGGCCTCTCGCCCCGGTATACAATAAAAAAGTTAAAAATAACTCGATTCGGTGACGACAGGCATGATGGTGTGGTCAGCCATTACGACGGGCAGCCGGGTCGAACGCGATGACTGCGCCGGCCTTTTCGCCAAGTCCAGATTCAACCGCAAGTGTAGCACCTTCAGCTGGTGTGAAGAAAATCTAGCGCTAACAGAAGTACTTATCCTTCTCATTTTTATTTTCTCTTATCAAACTTGAAAATGTGTAACTAGAGATGTAGCCTGATCAGAGTTATAGAAGACCTTGCGGGTAACAGGGCGGCCACCATAACCCCCTTGGACTGTAACACTCAACAATAACTTCTGCGTATGAACGCGATGAAAAAACAAAATGTTTACTGACGCAACATTGTAACTACGTTATCTTTAGAATGGCTTGGTAGTGAATGTAACTTGTGGAATATTCTTAGCTTCGAAATAAAAAAATACACAATACAATTGAATGTGTTTGGGTACCACAGCAGCACTCTGCGACGGGCGGTGCGGACGGCAGGGAGCCGGCGGGCGAGGCGCCGCGCGCGTTCGCCGACAAACTACGCGCCCTCCGCGGCCTCGCGAGCTCCCTGAGTGCGTCTGCCCCCCTTGTGCCTAACACACTTGCTTCGTATGCTATACATGCTACACTTACCACACCTCCCAAACCTGTCACCTTACTTTACTTCACATCGAATGAGTCATCGCGACTATCAATGTCATGTATAAGTGACCACTTTTGTAGGTACTAGTAAAATGTGAGCATGTAGTGTACGAGGTCTTCGCGATAGGGTTGTGCCAAATGGACGACCGTAATATCTATATGAAATCTAGGTCATGGGGTAATACGAATCCGGTACTTAACCTGCAAACCATAGGAAAGGGTTACAGGCAAACTCTTCCTTGACAGAATGCACGATGAGCCAGTTGGCGGTAGCATGGTGCCTCAAGAACGAAGCGGTCAACTGCGTGTTGCTTGGCGCTACTAGCGTCGACCATTTCAAACACCACATTCACGCTCTTCAGGTAGGTTACACATTTATAAAAAAGTGTTTGTTCGCGGCACGTCGTACGTCATACATCAAGATTGTACGTGTAAATGTGTCCATGTGCGCGTGCGCAGATAGTACCGCAGCTGACGCCAGCGGTGATGGCGCAGCTGGAGCGGCTGCTGGGCAATAAGCCGCAGCGGCCGCCCATGCTTTCCACGCTCGCCATGCGCAGCCAGCAAGCCGGCAACACCGTCAGGATTGACATGCCGTTAGTATCGTACAGCATCTACTTGCATCACGAATATTTCAGATGTATTCTACTAGAGAGCGAGAGATTTATTACATTTGAGAATATTGAGAAAGTTGGCATGCGTGGCGTACAGGGGTGGCGCAGCGTCAGGTAGCGGCTCGCCGAAGCCGGAGGGCGAAGCGCCAACCGAAGGCGACGACTCCACGCCCGCCAAGGAGTCCAGCCGCTCCTTTTGCGACATCCAGTGACCGTGGTGGCGCGGGAGCACTGAGTCTGCTTCCAAATCTAGGAAATCTAAGGTCAAATTAGTATTTATTAGGTGAATCTTTACGACTTTGAAATAAACAAGTTGCAAATTAAAAATACATTGCCTGTATTACAGGAATCCCTCAAAGACGCGAAACCTAAATTCTTTTTGAACAACGCGGGAGAAGTCATCAAAAGGACAGGTGAATATAGGCTACTACTACGTATTTATACAATACTTGTCGGCATGGACGTGACGTCACCGGCGCGGTGTTGCACAAAATAAGTTGTTTACGTCGTTTAACAGAGCAAGACGGTATATCGCGGGACGTGGTGGTGTCGGTGTCGTCGCTGAAGGGCAAGCAGCCGGCTTCGGGCGGCGACAAGGTGAAGAAGTCTAAGTCGGAGACGTCGAGGCCGCGCTCCGCGTCCCTGCAGCGCTCGCCCTCGGGTCCGCTGTCTGCGTCCGCGGCGCGCGACCGCCGCCGCTCCAGACTTGACCTCGCTTGTCCTGCCGACATCTAACTCGCCGAGATCTGACACGCCCCCCACTATCTTAGTTATACGTCCAGACATGTCGCCTGTCGCGCGCTTTTCAACTACATTGGGTACGAGTCTTTGTTGCGTCTACTGCGCGTATCGTGTGAAGGTATGCACCGATATCGACCTCCTCGCGGTGGATCGCAATGCCCTCGGCCTCGGCACCGCTACCGGACCCGAACACTGGCCGCCAAATTGACCATGCCTGTACTCCAAACCATAGACATTGATGATTACAATGTCGAATGTTTGAGGGTAAGATGTGAGGCAAAATTGAGAGAAGGCGGCGGTGCCCCGGCGACATGTCCCGTCGTTTAGACGTATCATAATCATAAGTGAGTGTTAGATATTTCATTGTACTGCATAGCTAGTGTAACGAAAGGCTCGGCACGATGCTCACTAGGAAAGCCGGAACGACAGAACTAAGGATGGTTAATTGACAGTAGACCACTGTCTACTTTCTTTCTTCAAACATTCTTTGTTTCGGTCGACAAAAAAGTCACTTAAAATTATTGTAAATTTTTAAAATTAAAATGATAACGAGAAAAAAGCGGCCGCTATATAACAAATAACTTGGACTTGCGTCTAAGTTTAAAATTTCATGCATGTAGGTTGGCGCTTTGACAGCTTGTAGATACAGCCGTTGTCGGTGCCGTTGCCGTCGCTGTTGCCGTTGCAAGGGCACTAGCTGCTGCCATTGTAGCTTGCTGATTGCGACAAATCAATTCCGAGAGTTTGTATTTTAACCGCAGGCGGCGGAACAACGCGCCTCGATTTCACTTAGTTGTACCCGTTTAATTAAATCAACAACATAAAACATTAAAAACGACCGAATTATTAGTCACAACAAATGTTACCAATTCAGATCTTGTTGTAACCTAAATGCGGGACAACATTTCGTAAAAGAACTCTTAAAATCAACCTTTTCTACGTCAACGGTAACGCGGCGGCCGTAGCAACGCGCGGTCATAGTTGTCAAACCATCATGTTTTAGGTCCTTTTGTGATAAAAGGGATAAGATCTCGTTAGGATTCGCGACTTAGTCGACGATGGCAGACCTTGTGAAGGCCACTGTCATTAGATAGGATTTCCGATCGTAGACGGAACTAGGGGAACCGTCGCGTCGGTAGCTTGAAGCTAATAGTATTATAACATAAAACAACATTTGCATCGCCTCTTTTAGCTCAAGAGATTATTGTGGGAACGTTCTACTCAATGAAAAACATAACAACAATTGGTCGACAATTGTCAAAATTTAAAAACCTATATTGCTATAATAGGGTAAAGTGCAGGGCGGGCCACACGGGTGCAGACACGACGGCCTCTTTTTAAATTCTTATTCAAAAATCCAAAAGCAAACACTACCAGAAGTTTTAATTTAATTTTTTAATTTGATTTCTAATTTAGTTATTTCAAATAATCCTAACTGAAGTTACAAGGCTGCTTAGCAATAATATACGTAGTCATAATTGCTACTACCGGCCTTAGACAGTAAGAGTTAACTCTTAGTAATATATTATTATTAAAACTAAATATATTGTCTATTATAATTTTAAAGTGTCGATTCAAGGGTCAAATTATTCTTATTTCATTATAATTGTTTTAAGACCGCTTGCTATCTGTTTAACCTAACCTCCGGGTTTGGCAATGATCGCCCCCCCACACAACGCGTGCGCAGGTCAAGTCGGATCCGCGGTCCTCGATCCTAGTGATAGTGGGCTGTGGCTTATGACGAGTATCATGGCGTGCTTTAACGCATCTCGTGAGGTGTTCAACAAACCTCAATCAATTCTGTTTAGGCCATCCCCATGTATGTCTTGTTTTTTTTTTTAATAATGCCATTCTCAGTTTCACTTTTCATTTAGTTTATATTTACTATAAACTTGCGGTTGTAGCGGTTTGAGGCTTGGAGTAGTTGCGAGTTTATTGTCGCCTGAAGCATTAGTCTTCTTTGCCATCCACCGACACTCCATTGACCGCTCGCGACGAGCTAATACTAAAGTTACCCAAATTGAAATTAATGCGGACGTTTCCGTTTAGTTAAGTTTTTATAAGTTTCAATTTAACCACCACCATCACCACTATCACTGTGAAGCAGACGCAGTATTTACATTTTAGTTTTATCAAAATGCGTTGCTCGGCTTAATTTTTTAATTTTAGAATCATATTGGTAATATTTCGTGTTTGCAATAAATTCATTTGTCTTCTCCAGTAGTTATATGGTTTTTATAAGTAACAACAGAAATATTCTGTTAGGTTAAAACGTATTTATCATTTCATTTAATATTTACTTAATCGCTAACTAATTTCGAATAGCAATAATAAGTAATTTAAATTGATAGCTTCGTATTGTTTAACGACGGGCACTCGGGCAGTGAGCTGCCGGGTGTGCTCTGGGTGCCCGATTCTCCTCGTTGCCTTATCACAAGTAGGCCGGCGCAGCGTTTCAGCCATTTCTAGAGTAGACAACATATCTTCTTAATTGTGCGAGGCGTAGATGTCGAGTATCGACCGCATGATCTCGAACGCGACGCCGGTGTCGCCGGGTAAATGAACGGTAACTGATTGGGATCCCGCGTCGCTGCGGCCGGGCGACGCACTAGTTACCAGTCCAGTTTCGATCTCTGGACCTCGCTTAGGCTTGCGTTTCTTTCATTCGGTTATGCCAGGTTCCGCTAGTTTTGGGAGTTATAATGATCAATAACTTATATGATTTGCTCAATATAGCAGTTTCTAAGGTTTGTGGCAAATCCTCAGGGTGTTTAAAGTCATCCAACTATTCACCACGTTACGGCGGCAAGGCGGGCAGGCAGGTGGGCGGGCTAACGGGCAACCGCAATGAGTAGCATTCCGCAGCAATGAATGTCTTGCCTAGCTCATTCCTTGCCTTTTCCAGATCTTTGCTAGCAAGCCCTAGGACTGTGCATTTATTAATAATTATTTTAATTAGGTTACGAAATCTTGTTTAAGGTTTAAAGTGTCCTTAGACGACGTACCTTCAAGATAAATAGCTAGTTTAGGATAGGTAAGATTGCGGCGAATCTGTAGGTGCCGATCTCTAGAGGGCGCTACAGGAAATGGACAGTTGTTATCTTTTCCTTGTTTTATTTTGTTTTGGCATTTTAAATTCTGTTAAAGCAGAGTCAGTGCACACGATTCGCAGTACGACTTATGTAAATTACTGGTGCCCGCGCGCTCTTGGGCGCCCGGCGCCAGGCGTTCGTTCGGCTCGCTGCTGGCGGCCGCATCACCTAACGACGCCTTCGTAGCTTTTGTTTGCCCAGTTACTTTATAACGTTACGATTTAGTTTAAATCAATGCTTTTAATCGGGTTGCATTTTGCGTCATTTCATTTAAGTTCGCTCAATTTAATTATTTTCTTAAAGGTATAAGAATTTTTTTTATAGAGGTGATTATTTTTCGTTTTACGTGATTAGTTTGCTGATTGCAAAATTTTTGTAGAATAAGAAACTTGTATAATGGAAACGGCTTCGCAATTTGCCTGTCTGTTGGAAGACGCGTGTGCACTGTGTAGGGCCACCTTGTTACTTAGTTACCATAGTATATAGGCTAGGGCCACGCCGCGCGGCGCGCCAGGTGCGATCGGCGCGTGCGCAGGGGCGCGCGTGTCGCGCCGCGGCGTGGTAGCGCGTAGGCCGTAATTTGACTGCACCATGGATTTGCAATAGATGGATAAAATTTATGATTGTTATATCTTTTAAAGTTTATAAAATCTTATTTCTTTATCGAATGCAGATTAGACTTATAAGCGAAGTTTTAATTTGAAAAAGTTTAGTTTAGCTCTATAAAACGTAAAAACCAAAAAAAAACAAGAAAATGTAGAAAAAGTAAATAAAAAATAAAAAATAATAAAAATATAAAATCAGAAAAAAAAATAAAAAATGGAAAAAATGCACCAAAAAAAAAATAAAAAACACGGAAAAAAATTAAAAAATTAAAAAATCGAAATCTAAAAAAAATTAAAAATATGAAAACCAAAAAAAATATAAAACGGTGAAATAAAAAAAAATACAAAAAATAAAAATCCCAAAAATTTTTAGGATTAAAGCAGTGTGAAAGTGTGTGTTGTTTGTGGGGACTGTATGAGAGATGAATGTTTCGAATCAGCCTCGACCGGGGTTGGGCACGCTGTAGCTCCAGCTCTAGCACCGAGCAAGTCGATTGTGTACGTGACAAAATCGTAGAATTTAATGGCAATTGATTATTTCGTCAAACAACGAATGAAATATTAAAAGCAATATCTACTAAGTAACTTCCTCTTCCATCGACGACGACGACAGCGCCCCCGACAGCCGGCACCGGTGGCATTAGTACTTTCGCACCACCCCCAACCCTGTACTCGGGCTGATTGGCTTTTTAAGAGATTATCTAATTTTAAGTGTATCGACGTCAGATAGATAGCTTTGCTCTTTGCTACGGCACTGTCCAAGTAGACGTGGGCTAGGCGCGCCGGTGGGTAGGCAGACCCGGCCGTCTAAGCATTAGTTAAATTACCCTTTTTTAAATTTCACGCGAGAATTATGTCTTCCAAAATTACTAATTTTAGGCGAATCGTTATTTTGATTACAGTCTAAATTTGTATCTGAACAGGTCAAGGAAAAATGAAATGAAAATTGTCGATCGCAACTGAAACCTGACGAGGGCTGTGTGATGCAAGCCAGGAATCCGAATTATTCAAATTACTTTTTTTTTAACTAAATTGTAAGGTACCACTGTGACGACGTTTTCTGTATCGGCGCACTTGCAGCGCTGCTCCAAATTTTTCTCCACCATGCGCAGGTGTGTCCCCCGTCGGGACCGGTCAGCACGGTCGGGAACACCCGCCTCCTCTCCTATTTCATTGCATTGTAATAGTTCGTCTCCCACTTGTACGACCACTATTAACAACTCCGCTTCACCTCGTTGCCCGCAAGGGACACCGGCCATTAATTGCTACATTATTATTATATATGAATACATGTAAACCGTAAAGGGTTGGTCCACAGGTGATCGGTGTTCGTTCCGGAAGCAACGAGCTTGTTCACTTCAGTGTGTCGCACAAATTAAAGTGCATGCAATTGTCACATTTAACCAGTTCGTGGTACCAGCGTTGAGTCGTCGCCGTAGGCGCAGTGCTGCCTAATGCAGAGAGTCAGGCGCGATTACCTCTGTTGACCACAGCGTCGTCGACAGCTCCTTGGCCAAATCTCCAATCGATTCCAACTCCTGACATCTGTCAGACACGGTCTGTGGAGGACGCTGGCGGCCGCAACAGACGCACTTTCGGCGCGTTCACGGCGCCCTCGCGTCGCGGCTCGTTCGGTTCTCAGCGCTATTTCAACTCACTTATTTCAAGGCCCTAAAAATTTCTCTCACTTACATTATTGGCAAAATATTGAATGTAATTAACCCAAAATTAATTTTTCATGCATCGTAAAGTCAATCGTCCCGACCGGGTTTTTAAATATCCTTCCCCCGGCTCCATTTCCGTAACAAAACTTGATAACCGTAAAAGGATAAAAGGTGCTACAGCAATTAGCATCTATTAAGTCGTGTGCTCTATATTGTGGGTATGTAAAATTATTACTTATTTGTGCTTCTTCAAATTGTTGTAAAACGATATAATTATTTGGTGCCCCGTGAGGACTTGCTCATCATCTGATCTAGTACATCATCTCTATTACTCCTCACGTCGATGTGTTCAGTTCGATATAGTTGCGATTTAGTTAGTTTGCAATAAACTTATAGGTTCAGTCCGGCTGCACGACTGCGAATGATAGATGATATATGCATAGTATATAACATGTATGATGAATGGTTGCGAGGCGGATGAACAGATTATATAAATTAATATATGTCAACGTTTTCCAGTGGCTCATATTTTATCCCGCATTAGTTATATAGTATAATAGATCTATTTTCTATACATAGTCTAATAGCGATATTCTAGTTGATAAAATAGTTTGTAATGCGCAAAAATGATATAGTAACGCGGCGGTGCAGCATACAGGTGCTGCGCTGAAGTGCGGTACAGTGCGATACCCCAAGTTGCCGCGCAGACTGCGACCCGCAACCTTGGAGTATGGTACTATACAATAAACGTTCCGTGAAGGTCTATTGCAGGGCTTGCATGTCCGTTGTGTCACGTCATAGGCGTCAAGCGCCAGGCTGACGCGGCGGACTCCGACGATAAGACTTAAGTATTGTGTAACCTCACTTAGGATAGTCGTAATGCTACACATATGTACGTAAGAGAACCTTTGTAGGAGTACTCATAAATGACGCCGCGCACACTCTCCGCGTTGTACGTTTGTTTGTCTCCCTTTAAGCGTCGCTTCGTTAATACTCCCTTTTAGGATAATTCAGCCCTTTTGGCAACTATATTTAGTTTAGTGAGTTGTTTGTTAAAGTTGTTTAGTTCGCATGCGCATATAGCAATAGTGTCGGATTAGCCCTTCAGCTTCTTTAGCTGTCTCAAGCACGTGGACAACCCGCCGCGCGGGAGCGCCCAGGCGGTGGGTTGGTCGGTCAACGCGGGACGGACTCTCTCTCTTCGAGCTCTCGCGGCCTTCGCACTTCGCATTACTTCCACCCCGGTGCGTGCATATTCCCACGGCTGGTGCAGCTCGTGCCTTCCTTATTCGGCGGTAAAACCAGAGGGCCAAAAAGTTCTAGCGAGTCACCAGTCCGCGAACATAATATCTTTCTGCTGCGAGGGCTCTCATGCCCGATCGACCCGAGGCGGTGAGCGAGCCGACTAGTTCTCGGTAGCGGACCTTCAAACCGATGTTTACAGTTTACCTATGTAAACCGGGTCGATTTTTAGTTCTTTAACTGAATCTTTATAATTTTGACTATGTCTTGCTTGATAATTGTGGATACTTCTACAATCGATTTTATAATATTTTACAAGGCGCCTTACCGATTGCGATGCCCGTGTTCTCAAAAACAAATCGATTTGTCCTTCTATTACTAAATTACAATAGTTTTGAAATAACCTATTATTAAGATCCGCGTGGTTGCCATGGTGAGGATTCACGAGGGCGGCTCGTAGATGCGCGCAGGGTGCTAATAGATGCGCAGACGGTGCTAGTGAATGTGCAGAGGGTGCTAGCGGAGGCACAAGGGCTCAAGCGGAGGCGCAGGAGTTGCTAGCGGAAACACCTAGAGTGCTAGCGGAGGCGCAGAATGACCAAGCTTACGGGACGTGGAAGTGGTCAGGCGCAGGTTGTGTGGCTTGCCTTATCTCCCCGCGGGCATCGCATCGTTCTTATAACCTCATTAGAAATAAAAAGCAAATCTAATTAACATGTCTTAGTTTAAGTCGTATCGTTGTATTGTTGGATTAAAAGACGAGTTTAGGATTCGATTAGACTGCGAATAGTTTTTGCAATAATTAAGTAAGTACCGAGAGACTGCTTGTTCCACTGAGGACTTACCAAGGAATTACGTTACCGTGGAGATTATATTGTTAGCTCGGGCCGCTGGACCATTGCTAAATGAGCTCGTTGCGACGATGTTTGCTAAAATACCAATGCGAAATTTGTTTAACACCGGAGTGGTCCGTCAGCTAGATGATTAAGACGATGTGTTGAAGACCTGATGGGTGGATGACAGCATAGTCTGTACACAAAACGATAAGCCCAGAGTCACCTAGACACGTGAGAACAGCGCAAGTGTTGGGTAGTGCATTGACGAGTATTATTAATGGTTCAGCGATTTGAAATTAAAACCGCATAACCTCTTAGGCGTAAAGATTCGATATTGCAATATTGTAGTAGAGCGGAGGGATTAGTTACTTTGTACGTGTAGGCGTTGATGGCAATATAGTAATCGTGCAGAAATGGCAATCGCAATACAATCCTTTCTAGAATTTACTTTATTAGATGGTTAAGGTAGATCTTAGAATTCGTAAGTCTAGTTTCTAAGGCCGGTAAGCAATTCCAAATTGAGTGCTATCAGAATATTTACATTGTTAAGCGTAATCAACCGTAACTGTGATCTACGCCAGCGTATTGTTGCGGCACAGTGTTGTTATATGGCGCAGCGAAACAGTGCAGCGACACAGTGTCGACTCGAAGATCTTCACCTGCACGGTGGCGCAGCACAGTGCAACACAGTGCCGCTGCAAGAACCGCAGCGTAAGGCCGAACCGACCGGCGCGGGCCGACTCGTCCGACCGCATGCCTTCGACGGGCGATCACTGCCAGTGGAAGGCACCGAAATACTCCGAGTACCTGCAATTGATAAACACTGCCTTAGTAATATTCTAGCAATACAATTACGAATGTCTACGTGCGAATTAAAGTCTTCCACTTGGGGTCGAGAGCCGTCATCCCTTATTCTGTATACTGATAAGGTTACCTCAACATGTAGGGCTCGTATTACGTCGACATCTATGTTAACATTTAGGGATAGGTACACAGCATCACGAAATTAGTCAACATTTTACCTCAATATATCGGCAATGGCTAGCATTAGAGCGCGGCGTGTGGCCCGCTGCCGCCAGCGGGCGCACGCGCAACATGCCACGCACTCGGTACCGCTGCCGACCTCGCATCTACTGCCATATAATTAGTTTTTAACAACTTGTGATCGGATATGAACCTCATTATTGCTAAGCTGCTGCAGTATCTCCGGATGCGGGCTCTATATGTAATAACGTTTTAACAAAAAAAAACAGTAAATAACATAAAAAGTAATAATATAGTCAGTAACGTTTTTATATAAGTATCAGAGGTTAACGCCTCCGATACTTACATAGCTCAGAATATATATAGTTACACCATAGCCATGTCTAGTTTTAAGCGCGCAAGTAATGACGCGGTGTGAATAACGCGCCGGCAATGCCTTGACTTTGCTCTGAACTGCCGATTGTGGTCCGACGCCGAGCGGCGCGTGGGAGGCTCACCATCTTCGCCTCTTCATTCACATCCACGTCATTGCTTTGCCTTCCACGTGGAAAATTCTAAATACAATGCCTTTAACATCAATTAGGATTATACCTCAATAACTCATGACAAAGCAACCATTTTAATTTATTTGTTTCTTGTATTGTTATAAGACACTTCCACGCTTGGTTCGCAATGTTATTGACAGACTTTTAATTACTTTTTAGCAATGTTAATTACATCTATATTTTTAAAATTAACTTCTGGTAGCCATTTTTTTTTGTTATTTATTTTAAATTATTGTGTTAAAATGTAACGTTAATTAGCTGACCTTAAAAAGTACTAAACCTACATGTAAATAATTGGCGATATAAATTTCAAATTTAAGTAGTTCATTCAAACCGATGTCTTTATAATAATGACTGCAATGTTTAAGATTCCTATTGCAGGCGGCCGTCGTCATCCAACAAGTTCTGCCTTGTGCTGTGCTCTGCTCTTCTCTGACTCTGCTATGTTAATAATATTTCAATACCAAATATCCTCAGTCATCGATACTATTCAAACATGCCGGAGCATTGATACTATTGAAGCGACAGTCAGCACATGAAATGTTTTGCAAGGATCAAAAATTGTCAAGTGAGTTCACGATTTCCCACATAGGTTCTTGAGTAAGAGCGCGAGACCGTACTTAGTGTAAATACTAAAACAAACGCACGCTACTTTCTATCACTGCAAACTTATAGTACCAAAACAAATTGAACCGACAAATTTAATTTTCCCTAAGCCTTAGGTTTGATTTTGGAAAACATGCGAATGGGTTGTTTCGGATAATGTTTGTGCAGAAATAGAACTCTTTAAGTATTTTAATGAAACGATTCCTAAGATTTCGGAGCTCGGAAGCAGATTTTGTGAAAAGGGAGGCGGTAGTTGCGACGTATTGTGTCCTGCCTGTTACTGTCGCGCCAGCCCATAGCGAGCCGAACAGCGCCCGCCGTGACCCGCGGACCCGTCATTATTGAATTTGAAGATAGAAGATCCATGAAGGGAGTAAGATGAGGCGGGGAGCGGCGCGTGCGATGCTCGGGCGCGAGCTGGCGCTGAGACTACAGACGTCAATGTTTTAACCTATAGGCAGGACTCTACAACGGGTCGCACACCGGGGATCCTAATATAGCATTAAGTAATTACGATAGTTTAAATATTAACCGTGTAGCTATAGTCCTATTTTAATGTTTATTTTCCGGTTTACGATAATTTCTTTCCACTCTTCAAATACTACACGCCGAATGCTAACATAACGCAATTCGATGCAATCCGAATAATTGTCCCTTTTCGCGAATATTGCGTACAATTGTAATATACTTAATTACACGTAAGTCATCAGAGCATTATTTGGATGCTGTCGAATTATTTCATTTTGTTATTTGTGTGTTGTTTGAATTTTTAATAGTGGTTTCGTCGCGTGTTGCTGCAGGAGGCAGGCAACTGTTTCCTTGCGTGCTTTTCATCTAACACGACGCAAACTATAGATCAGGCGTTTGTCGCCCGGCGTTTATAGTTTTTTCAATTGTTTAATTTTAATTGAGTTTAACTTTTTGTTTGCAACACATGGCTTACCGATGCCAAGGCTATCACACAACGTAGCGTGACACGAGTGCCGTGTCGCGCACGCGCCTGTTGCACCTTACTCATCACATTCAGTACAACTCTACAACAAGTAAATTATCTTCAAGTAGTACTAAGTCACTCTGTATTTACCTAGTGTTTCTCCAATCATGTAATCCCATCATAAATCGGAGTAAACGAATGTGTTGTTTCATTTTGTCTAAACCCCGCACCGACAGGCCTTCGACGACTGATGAGGCGCCTCGAGCACACCCTCTGACCTTGAACTGTAGTTTCGTAATAAGATACCTAATTATATATACTTGTTAACGACCACTGGCGGCTGGACGGCTTCCGCAGCAAGCGATGCATTCAGTGAGTTGACAGCTCGTCGCCGAACGATGCGCTCGTAATGCAGGTCAATGTCTATCCTTCGTAAGAATTCGAGGTCGCGGCAGAAGTAGGAGGCTCATGGTTGTTACTTTTGGACGTTGACAATGCAGCGTCTGTCACTTATCCGCATTTAGTCTATTTATCTATATATGCATCTAATTGCACTGATGTATGAAATAGCGCCTTGTATTGATTGCATTTTAAAACAGATACTATTTTTTATCTTTAATACAAACTATTCAAACTAAATAAACTCTAATGTTATGTGCAACAACTTAAAAACTTCCGCTATATAAACATTTGTCGAGTTGTAGTATTTTCATAAACATTCCATAAACTCGAACAACGAAATTTTCTAGAATGGCTCTTAACTCCACGTTGTAACGTCTCGAGGCGTACTACATGCTAAATAAATAACCTGCGCAGCAGACACTAACTGTTAAAACACCACATTTAAAAAGTTAAAATGATCTTGAGTTTGAGTGGGCTGCGTAGTAACACGCCGAATGTGAGTGCGCTCTGCAATCGCGGCGCGAGATGTGGGTCGCAATCGCAACGATATAGGTACCTAACGCTAAGCGCTAGCTGGCGGCGGCGGCGGCGAGCGCGACCGGTAAATAGTCAATTAGCGAGGGTCATCCCTCCAATGGGCCCGACCGAGATCCTTCCAAGGATAAAAATAGCAAGTGGCCGGGTCCGGGTTCCGGTATTGCGGCGAGACTATAGTCTCGGAGTCGATCGCCGAGGCCGCCGCGCACACGTACCGCCGCCTGCGAACATGGCGGTCCACTTCGAGTGGCTGGACTACGTCGTGTTCGGCGCGATGCTGCTGTCCTCTGCCCTCATCGGCGTCTACTTCGCGTTCTTCGCCGCCCGCAAGCAGAACACCGCCGCCGAGTACCTCATGGGCGGCAAGACGATGGGCATGTTCCCTATATCGATGTCTCCCTAAAGATAAATAAAAACGTTCCGATGCACCGCTATCTAATTAAACAGAAATTATATCGGAGATAACGAAAATACGT